>JWHW01031660.1:5629-40818 GCA_000931545.1 Papilio glaucus | reverse complement strand
GCAGAACAGGTGTTCTGTTTTTGTTCTGCTAAATATTTTAGTATTGGCAGTGAACTCGCCTTCCCTTTATCTAGGCATTTATGTATGTCTAGTGGTACGACAAAATATCAAACATTTAAGAATTTTTTCAAATTTCAACACAAATCTTACGGTCGACCATTATACAAAGGTCGCCTGAAACCTATACGTAAGTAGTTAAATTTACAAAAAATAGTGGATTCTGTTTGGGCAACCTTAAACAAGACTGAAATAAAAACATATTTGTATTACTATTATTAGGAAACAATCGAGTGGATAGCGAACCGTATGCGAAATACGAATCGTATGTGAAAAAAGAGTAGACCAGATAAAGAAATAGGGTGTAGGTTGCAGAATCTTTACTTCAAGACGGTATTCGTCGAGCATTTTATACTTTATGTTAAAACCTTCTCTAAGGGGCTTCAATAAATAAGTCGCAGATGCCTACTTTGTCTACTTTTAAGGGACAAAGCAGAAAAATATAAGTACTTTTTAGATGTAACTAGAACAAGAAGGAAAAAAAGTAAAACAGTGCAGTCATTCTATTTATTCGACTATTAAGAGTACTGAAACTGTACTGTTAAGATACTCATGGGAAGTTTAATTCATCTTTTACAACCCGTGTGTAATAACAAGAATTGATTTAAAAACATGTTTGGCAACAAACAACCTGTGTTGTTTTGTGTCAAAGGCTGTAGATATAAAACAATTCCGCATAACCGTCAGAGGTCGCACTGGTCGTTAAGTAAGTAATTATGTTTACTAACAATTGGCAATAAATTATTGATTGATCTATTTTATTCTAAAGTCACGTATTCACAAAATATTAATAAAATATTGCTATCCAAGATGCGTTTGTGATGAAACTACAAAGATGAGGAGGCGTATTACGTTAGGCTGGTTTTTTGAACTCCACGGTGTAGATTACCATGGGTATACCCATTTCTATACTATACTATAGTATCCGCGAAAAGTAGAAGTTTTTTTGTGGGAAATGAAAAACTTGTTGATATATTGTTAAACAAAGTTCAGTGATGTTACACCAAATAGAGTGAAACGAATGTAAATACTTTTAATGGTCTTCGCAATAGGCAAATAAATTATTTTTTCTTGCAGCGTAAGCCGGTAGTATAATAGACAAACCAGCGGGCCACGCCAATGCTCAGGACCTTTCAACATAAGTTTCAAACAAGATAAATAACTTTTAATTTATTGTTTAAGATTAAGACACACGGCGCTCGGTCATCTTAAAAACCTACACTGAACCTGTTGATGCTTATTCTTATTAGATCGAAACGCACTAAACAATATAAACAATTAATGTCCTTAGGAACAACTCTAAACAAGAATAAAACTGAGTGAGTAATCATATGGCTTTCCCTTTCCGGCATTCTTCTAGGATAAAAGGGCAAACGAGCAGCGTATTGCTACATGCGTAGATACACATTCATTGGGATAGGTATTTAAGGTTGGAAAATAACTTCTGCTAGTATTCAAAAAAAATAATCAAAATTGTATTGTGAAAACTTTAACAGTGGTGGAGCCCATAACAACAACATCCGAGGCACGAATGGGCCGGTTTGACAGGTGAAGTACCACAACTTCCCAATTTTAGTCCTCTTCCCTTCCCATCTTTTCCTAATAAGGATAGAATGGGAGGAAGAGGATTGGGCGTGGAGGGGATCTCGTTTGCCTACTTCTTTCATAGTAATTAAGCACCTACTACAGACAAAACTTGGCCTATGCACTCGTATGTGCGTCTAGTATTGGTAGATTACAATGAAAGATATACGGCCGTATTTGGGCATATTGAAAGCATAAATGGCGAAAAAGTGATTGCGATAAGTTATGTCGCAAAAATGAGTTGCAGCTTCGGTATCGGGACGCCAATGACGGGCATATCTGGTCAGACCAATTATAATTGCAACAGGGAATTTTACTTGCATTACATTAACCTTTTTTTTCATCACACTTGCAGTGGAACAGTTGGTAAAGAGATGGGAGAAGGCCTCGGAACTCATTTCATCGAACAACAATCTCGCATAATTGTATAATAAATTATTACGCAAAACACAAAACATACAAAATTTAAATATAAATTAACTAAGTAAACCTGAGCGCGAGCCATGGCAGTTGCGGGAAGCGGTGCGGGGGGGCGCGGGACATCGCGGAGGCTGCGCGGCGCGTGTCAAGGCCACGTCCTCGACCGTGACCGCCGCGCAGCCCCCGCCTAACCCGCCCCGCTCTACCCGCAACGCTCATACTTCGAGGCATTTATACGATTAATGTACACCTTATAAAATTAAATACAATTGTTTTATGCTATTTATGATTACGTTTAGTAATCGGTGAACCATTTAAAGCATCCTTATAAAATATTTATCATCGTCTTAAATGTTCGAATCACGCTTAAACACGAAATTCGTTTTCTCAAGCGTCAATTATACGCATACCTTAAATTTAATAGTTAGTCAAATGTACAACTGTCAACGCCATTTTTCCGTCAAAAGAACTGTCAAATCGATTCAAGTAGCCCAAAAATCTAAGGTTAGTCGCGAGTACTCTAACTTACTACTCTGCGTACTAAGTCTGTTTTGAATAAACTATTTCCAACATTTTTTTATTAAAGAGTTAATAATTTTAAAAATATCGGATTGGTAAAAAAGATGATATTAGGTTTTTCTATCGAAACACCTGTTTTAAATGGCACTTTGTATACCATACATATATATTATCATAATATTTACTTTCAATTGGAAAATCGATTCTGATTTAAAATTTTATCACATTTTATATTATATTTTAAAGAAATCGATATTTATTTGTCGTCGACATAGGTTTTAATATTTAAAAAAAAATTAACAACACCGAACCCCTAGTTTATTGGTCTGAATCAATCGCGACCAAATATACATAATGTATAGATTTTTGTGATAATAATACACTCCCTTGACCTAATGGCACACACATAATACGCACAAGTTACAGTAGACTAGAGGGAAGAATCCCAGGGTCGGATCGAGCCGAGGTCGAGGTTAATTATTTCGTTATGTAAACTACTTACTTATGCTTTCAATATTTTACATTAGTTTAATTTATTTAGACACAAATATAAATTATCATGTTCGTTTTAAACTTAGACAAAACATCCCGGGTTGTAAATAGCATAATTTTAAATCAATAATAATAAATCAGCCTTTTTACTATGTTTCCCCACTTCAGGGACACAGGCCTCCTCTCCGAGAGGGGGAAGAGGCCGTAATCACGCCGAGGGTTGGTGGATGTCACATAAGTCCGAATTTTTGGTTCTAAGACATGCCAGTTTAAATAAATTACACAAAGTAAATCGCCTGCCTGGATTCGAACCCGGGACCTACAGTACGTAATTCGGGGATTACACCACTGGGCCACCACTGCTCAATTTTAAATTAATTCAATAAATAAACGACCTTGTTTCACATCTGTAAGTAATAACTTACGCTCGGATATACCCGGACATTTAAGGTCCTGAGTTCCTGATATCATACGGAAATCATCATATATTTTTGTGTATTACGTCCATATTTCGTATACCTGTTCCGAAACTTTATGTCGAAGTTTATATCGGCCACTGTAACAAAATCCAGGTATTTCTGGGTAAATTGGTTGGTTCTGGATCAGACAAAAAAATTGGGTAATTTTTGTCGCTTCGTTATAACTCAGACAGCATTGCTGGCATTGTGTTATGGTCAAATTTATGCTACTAAAACAATACCTACATCTATACATATAAATTGTAACTGGTCGCTGTCTGTACATGGAAGATATTTGAGAAAAACTATTATTAGGGGTCTTCATAAACGCAATAAAACCCAAAACCATGATTATTACAATTTTTGTCTGTATTTCTGAGCGTTTGTTAGCGCTAATCTCAGAAACAGCTTAACCGATTTGGGTGCGGTTTTCCCTAATGCATTGTGGTAAGCTTCACTTAATATTTAGTATTTGTTTTATCTAAATGGGTTTATAAATTAAAAGTTATATCAATTTAAAGAACCGTGTCAAACATTCGTTCGATAAAAATGCTTTAAAATAGAGTATTATTAAGTAGGTAATATCATTTCGTTTAAGTGAAAGTGGCGGGTAAAACCGCGGGGCACAGCTGTAATATATCCCTTAAGATTTAAGCAATTGCATCTCTACTTGTCATTGCTATTACGATTATGAACCTTATAACGAACGAAAGTTCAAGACCAAAGTAATTCTAAGCCTTGTAGCGCTACAAAGAGAACTTTGTATACATTAACATAGACAAAGAAAGAGAGACAGTTACAGGCATAGGCTAGACCTATACCAAGTAGAAAAACAAAATTAACTTAAATACTAATGATATAACTACTTCCACGTCCTGCAACGTCAGCCAAGAGCGTTTTTACTTCAAAACTTATAATCAGAGCGTTCTCATTCCGTTTCCCGATATTACCATCGATTAAACTGTTAAATTCAATTTAGCACGTGCCTTCCTATATAAGAAAAAAAAGAGACGTGGCTTCTGCCGCCATACGTATTTACTACATTTACTTAATGCAAGCAAATCCAAAATAGTTTTTGCATTCTGAGGAAGGTAAGTTACACCAAAGGACAGTAAAAAAACCATAAATATGTACAAATACATATATTGTATAACAATCTGTGTTGTTATAGCGTAATATACGTACTTTAAATTTAAATGAAGACACCATGAAACGTGTGTTTTTTTCAGTCTATAAAATAAGACGCTGCAATTTCAATAACGTATAACGCAAGTTAAGACCGCGTATAACACAAAGCAGCAGACTGAGAGTTTCCATTTAGCACGTTCGTGTCATATCTCATCGACTTTATCCACAATCAGATATACCAATATCTGTTAATACATGTTTATTATAATAATATTACGATTATGTTAATAATAGTTTAGATTTATATTTAACGTTCACAAAATTTATATAATTTATACGGTATACAAACATGTGTACAGCGTTCGTTTATGATCGTACCACCTCCTGGGTGACACAAGAATCACAAAAGAATGATAATTAATTTAGAATCCTTAGTCGTGGTAACGCGAGTAAAGCCGTTTCATAAAAAGTTAATTAATAATGTCTCACGAAAGTTTCAATAATTTTATTCCTTACTCTTGGTATTAACAAAATAGGACATTTTTCTCCAAACTGGGAGAATAAAACGCAATTATATAATTTAATAAATGTACCTATTATTGATTTACAAATACAATGCTATAAAATTCGTACAATATCTAAATTCCGATAAGGATAAAAATGTAAGTATAACATGGCGTATGTGGGGTAATGGTAATGCGCAACAATTCCGTTACTATTATATTAGCTAGATAAGATCGCAGGGTTCAGTGTTTCGCCTACGCTGGAATACACGTGTCAAAGCATGGCCTTCACGCAGCTGAGGTCACGCGTCCCTACGCGTCCTCGAGCAACCCCGAAATACGAACCAGGGCCGTCGAACTTCGACAAAATCTTCCAGGGTTCTCGGCCCTGACCTTTACACGCGCAGGCGCTTTACTCCTCACCCAGTACCCTGACCTTGTTACAAATAGATCTTAGGCATTTATTAACTGCCTAATATAAAAGTATGTTATCCGTGTTGCTGGCCTCTTTTATAAAACTTTCTCGCTATGTTTGCTTATTGTTCTATAATTAATAATTTGATTTGATATGATATGAGCGTTGTTTTATATTTTATGCATGAATTGACAAAGTGAATAAAGATCGTAAGCTCTGTGCATTATGTTATTATGTGCCAAACTTTCTTTAAAATATATTTCATTCAATTTAATTAAATCACCTTTACCATATCAAATCCAGTACCTCCTCAACAATCCTCTATGGTCTATTTACACTAAAATTCATTTACACTGCCTTGTAAACTTTAAACTAGAAATTCCAATTTGATTTATTGTTCATGTCCGATGGGAACTAAGATCTGGACTTTAATCTCATTATTTCTTATTTACAGTTTTTTAAACCAAAATCAAAGCCACGTTTTTTTTTCCAGGCGTTTTTTAGTATAATTTAGTTATAACACTTCTACTTCACTTTCATAATATAGAGCAGAATTGTGTATCCGTTCATACACATTTCTGTGTTCGAGCAACAACATGAGAGTATGTAATTTACATGTATGTATGTTGGAATAAACGAAATAAATGTTCACACGAACGCATAAAATAGAGATCCGTCATATCTTGTAAACCTAATGAAAGTAAATGCCATGACTTTTGGTAGCGTATGAATGTGTATCACACAAGATATAAAGCCGATGTTTTAAGTGGTAAAACCGATATAAAAGCAAATACATATTTATTATTATTGCTTTTAATTGTAAGCTCTTGAATCTAAGTAATTTTGAAGGATTTTAGTGCACAAAATGTAGAAGCTTTAATATTCCCGACATTTCGAATATTAACACATAATAGCAAAGAGCCAGTGTCTGATTCCGTAGTTGTTGAGGGTTACCACATACTTATTATTACTTGTATCTTGCGGCTTCAGATTTAATTGGGTTAATAATACAAATCTTGTCGATCAAGTGAATATTATGTATTTAAAACATATTATTATATATATATTATTTAAAACATGTTTTTATAGCTATTTTTCCTTATCCAATTTCAGAAATGCCTAATCAAAGCCCAGCTTGTGCATTCATATGCAAGTCTTGTGCCGGGATATTGTAATTAATTAATGGGGAAAATAATAAACGTTAAAGGTATGCAACCGGTATTCGTACATTGCATTTCACCGTGAAAAACTACAGCATTTTTCTGCACTAAAAATACACATACCATCTCATGTTTACATTCAAAATAAAATTTTATTTACAATAGATTTGGAAATAAATAAATTGTTTGCATTCCTCCTAGATGTTTTGGTTATTCGAAATGTACTCACAGTTTATAGGCAAATAAATATATAAATTGAACCTTTCATGTAACCAGAATATAACTTTATTTGTAAACGGAACAAAATCTATGTAAAATGAAGATACTGTAAATAAGGAAGAAAACTCGATTAATAAAATATTGTTTTCTTGCGCCTGCCAGTTTACCATAGCAACAACGTAATTATCTGACTTTTCCTCGTAAAAGAACCATTTCTGTGTAGATAATATAAACATCTATCGTCTTAAAATTGCTATTGAAAAAAATTGTAAATTTAATCATAACTTTAATTAATTAATTCAATAAATGCGAATGTAAGTTTGTTTGTTTGTTCGACGACTCAACAGAGGCTCGTGAAATTTTGCACACACAAATTGTCAGGACTACAGAAAAGAACATAGGGTAGCTTTTATCCAGAAAAAACTTATATGAGGTACAAAATTATACTATAGGGATAGAAAAATACAATCGGTCGCCATGGTAATGTATCGAATGACATGATAATACTTTTTGACAGTTTGTTAATGTCTTGCCATACTTTGGCTTGCATACCGATAGCAACTATTTGACATTCACCTATAAATGCCAAACCATTACACGAGAAATCCAGTTACAAAAATTACCACCGAGAAATATAGAAAACAACCGCGTACGAAGCCGGGGGCAATATCTAGTCTTTTCATTGGACATTTCTTTTGTCTTTGTCTTTCCATTGGGACATTTTCGAGTCTTAAATTTTCGACAGCTAATGGCATATCTGCTACTTTTTGATCAGTGTACGGACGTCATTACAAATTATTTATTTACAATTTCAGATGAATGGGAAGCATAAATTACAGCAATGCATCGCTTTCAGCAAGATGAATGCAAGATTGTCTCACACAAAACACGGAGAAAGGTAATATAGCAGTTCAGTGGCAAAAACGTAGGTAGGCTAACGCAGGCGGTGGTGCAGGGGAAGCGATCATTAACCCTTTCTGCAGTTCATTCGCCGTCTGGCCTCACCCCTGCGCCGCCCACGCCTGCCGCCGCCCCGGCTGCTCGCTTGGCGCTTGCCGTTTGCAACTGCAAGCCAACACTTTTTCATTTATATATAAGCAACTATTTTAACCCTTTTACGCTGAAAGTTGCCGATAACTTTATGCAGGCGTTTAGTGTTGGCCGAGAACGTTTTAAATTTTATAACTATTTTAATGCGTATACTCACCAATTTATATTTATTAGTTAACATGATCTAATCATATTATGATAATGGTTTAATTATGGTCTAAGTTTATCCCTGATTATCTATATTCCATCCTAGCTTAAATGATCTACTGAAAGCGACAGTGTCTATTAAATGTATTGGTATTCATTTCATACATTTTTATGATGAATTATTTAAAATTTTCGTAATAATGTTCCTAATTAACAATATAACAAACATTTATAATTTTAATAAAATTTGAAAAATACTATCTTTACAAAATATAAAACAAAGTCGCTTCCGCTGTCTGTTCCCTTTGATATTTCAAACCATGCAACGGATTTTAATGCGATTTTCATCAATGTACAGAGTGATTCAAGAGGAACGTTAATATGTTAATACATGTTAATATTATAGTAGCGAAAAGTGGAGAATTTCAAAGTAATGTGATGTCCAAAAAGTATACTTTATGCGCATACATTGCAAACGCTTGGCACCTTACGTGAGAGATCAAAATAATTTATTATGAATTGTATAAAAAGTCCGCGATGGCATATGTGTGCGTGCATCATATATTATGAAAAAATAAACAAAAAACTGATCATCAGTTTAGTTTACTTAACTTTCTTGACTGTATGTGTGTCTTGTAAATAAATAAATTATAAAAAAAACCTTTTCAATGTAAGTACGTTAGTTACCTTAAGCATTACAAAATCTATATACATATAATAAAAATGTAACTTATCGCTGTATGTACATGGAAGATATTTGAGAAAAACCTTCATAAACGCAATAAAACCGAAAACAATGATTATTAGAATTTTTGTCTGTACGTCTGTGCGTTTGTTACCGCTAATCTCAGAAACGGCGTAATCGATATGCGTACGGTTTTCACTAATGTATTGTGGTAAGCTTCACTTAACATTTAGTGTTTGTGTTATCTTAATCGGTTTATAAATAAAGCTGTATTAAATTTTATTTAAAGAACCATTAGTCCGATTAAAATGCCATAAAATAGCTGTTCAATTGAATAGGTTGAACTTTTAGTTATATATGTTATTAGTTATATTATGATCTTTAAAATGATGATAATTGAAAGTTTAATAAAGTTCAAAACTGGGCAGTTTCGGAGATTATCCAAGCATCAGCTAGACGCCCTGTGTATTGAGATTTTCATAGGACACGCACGAATTGCGGAGACGCACGACGCTCCCTGGTAATGGTAATAGCTATATTTGCTAACGCACTATTTACACGTATAGACACGATTTGAGAAATTACGTATTTATTCTTTTGTAAAATGTTTTTTTAGGTTCAACTAGTAGCTTATTATTCCCGAGGAGAGTTGGCGTTAGGCAGGCGGCCGTAAAAACTATAGCCAGAACCTATATAGTATGGACTACGGTCACAGTTTTAACAATCATATGTGATTGTTAAACTTTGCTACGGTCATACTGTGTCGACCCCACATACACGTCAAAAGGGCAGGGAGATGATGATGAGGTTAAGGTAATATTAATATTACCGTAACCTCGTCATCATCTCCCTGTACCAGTACCGTAGGTAATGTCATTTCGTTTAAGTTAAATTGAAGGCCGGGTGAAACCGCGGGGCACAGCTAGTATAATTTGAATGTTATTTTAAGATTTATCGTATTCAAGCTCAATGTGCTTTCAATTAAGGGATCGACCCAGGAATGACCCATCCAGCAATTAATACAGCTAATAAGGTAATAACACAACATAAATTAATTCTAAGGCGGAACGTAGTTTGCCGCTAGTAAATAATAGGAAATCTATAGAAATTGTATTGATTGTATGACGTTTTGTGTCTGTAATAAATACGAGGATTATATAAAAACGTAATCTTTATATAAAAATAGTAATCTAGATAATAAAATGCAGTAAAAAATACAGGCAGTCATAAGAACTGCCGACAAAAGTGAAAACTCAAAACAGGTGGCGCTACAATAGTTCAAAAATAAATTAATAATCATAAATAAAGCCCTCTTAACAATAAAATTCAAAATTGAATACAAGAAAAATGTATGAAAGAAGTTTCGTCGAAACTATTGTTCATGCGAACTTATAAGATTTTCCCCAACCAAATATCGTATAACGCGGTTAAAGAAGTTTATACTTCAATAACACGCACAAAATAATAAAGAATAAACAGTCTGGACATCGTGGCATCTTCGTTTCATGTTTACCATGAACCATTAAGCAAAGCAATATGCGACCATACCGTTTGAAAAAAATATCTGTTTGTTATTAAAAAGATATTCGATCGTCTACTTCGGATAACTGTTTTTCTCGTGGCTTATTCACTATATACCATGGAAAAAGGATCGAACTTACAATAGAAGTTAACTAATCATTTCCTTTCAGATGGGCTGAGCTATTTAAGTCCAACTGCAACAACAGAGTGCAAGGTTTTCTCCTATACACTCCTAGATCGTATCGTCATTTAATAACTATTTTAAACATATACTATGATAGTGAATCACGAAACCTTTAATTGTTATTGACTTGATTTTGGAGCAATGAATAAAAAAATATATAATGAAGGTGCGGTTATGATGAAAGAATCACATCAAAAACCGAAAAAAAACTATTATCAGAGACTGTGACATACACGTACTTTTAATACCGATATAGACAATCTATAGCTGTATTTTTCTCGAGGTTATACGGTTGATTTGCCATACAGCACAGAACACTTAATACTTAAAAACATGGTTGTTACTTGGTAGGAGCAGACACTATGCAGCTGTAATTAGTGCGGGGTGAACGCTACATCAGAGACGGGCCCTCAGACAGTTCTTGAAGTGGCCCTACTGCCTGCGACACCGCGCTGAATGATAGCATCATTATCATCTTTGCTATATCCCTAGCTAGTAGCTCATTTCATAATAGAAAACTTACAAAAAAATCTGTCATACTGTAATGCTAGTAGCATTCATAATTAATCGTGAGAAAGATACATTTAAAAGAAACTTTTTAATACTCGTTACTTTTTAATTGTAACAGATAACAAACAATTAATTGTTATGGGCTTTTACCTAAAATATTAAGTCGCAAGATCGCAAGATAAAGAGGTCTATTTCACGAAATACTGGGTGATTCATTTGGACGCTCAAGCGCAGTAAGCGCTCTTTCCATGGCTGTTTTAAGTGTTTTGAGCGCTTATTCTCATATCAATTATGTAATGAATGACAGTTTTAGGTAATGGTTCCGCACTGCTCACGTCGTCGTAAATGAACTACCTCGACCTGTATGGAGAGCAATAAGATCTTGAGCAAAAATATCAAGACGCCGCAGCCATAATCTTACTTGCTCCGTAGTTGGGTTAAAGTCTAAAATAAAACTGGGGACTGAGGGGACTGACATACTTTAAAGAAAAAAAATTAGTTGTTTATTGTGCTTCAAACAAAATTCACACATATTTTTCTTTACATGTCAAAGTTTTTTATAATGTATTCTTACATCCAGATATATATTACAGATAGCTTTAATGAAAAGAACATAATGGTGATTGTTGGAAAAATTATCGTTATTATTAATATCATCATAAAACAAATTAAGACCAATACATTATTTTACACACGCACAGGCTTTTAAAGAAAAGGAAATCCATTTCAGCCCCGTCGTATGCTTATCGTGAATGACGTCAACGCTGATTCCAGCTTGGCGGTTGCGAAGGAGGAACGAGAGGACATCATATCCGAATATATTTTGTCGGTGTCCAGTTTTGTCCAGAATCCATATTTTAGACTTCTGAGTTTTTTGGAATACTGAAATTTAAATTGATTTATTAAAAAAGGGTGAAACACTGTACCTATGTGTTCAACGTTTATTTTTAGTTAATAAATTTTTGTTAGTTTTATTTTATTACGCATTACCACACCAATTAGGGTAATTTTCCAAAATCACATCTGTTATCCCTAAAATGTCTGAAACAAAATATAACCCGAACACGATCACATTCAAATTGGCGGACAAGCTTAAATTGCTAAAGCTCATTTGGTTGATTAATACTAGTGATTACAAATAACAATTTTAAACATGTTAGTGTTAGGATTAATGGGGCCTACTCAGACTGGTTTAGCAACAATAAAGGTGTAGATTAAACAGCCACAGGGCTGTGTAGCATCCCCGTGGCTATTTAATCTCTTCATGGATGATTGTTTGAAAGCTTTAAAAGACGAAGAGTGTGGATTAAGAATGGGTGAACTATTTGTAAAACGTCGATGACCAGGTCGTGTTTGCGTCATCGGTGGAGGAGTTACAACTTATGCTATATGTAGTGAATGATTCATTAGAAGGTAAAGGTATGAAGATGAATGTGGATAAGACGAAAGTATTGGTGTTTGAAAGAGAACAGAATAAGACAATAATTGATATAAATGTTAACGGTAAACAAGTGGAACAAGTGGATGAGTTCGTGTATTTGGGGTGTATGTTTAGTAGAGATGGTAAGCATGTTAAAGATTTTGAAAGACGAGTAAATGCAGGAAATAAATTAATGGTGCTATAGGTACACTAGTGAGAAGTCAGAATGTGTCTATGAAGGCTCGTCTGGCAATACACAATGCTGTACTAGTCCCCACTTTAATGAATGGAAGTGAGAGCTGGGTTTGGCAGGAAAAGCATGCTAGTGTTATGTATTAGTGTTAATGCCGTTGAGATGCGATCCTTAAGAAGTATGTTAGAAGTGAGACTGAATGATAGGATTAAAAAAACCATTAAAAGGGGAAAGTGTGGCTTAAAAGAGGATGTTGTAACTAAAATTAAGATAGGCATGCTTCGGTGGTTCGGGCATGTTGAAAGGATGAATGAAGAGAGAATAACGAAACAAATGTAGCAAAAGTGAGTGGCAGTGTTGGTAGGGGACGCCCTAGGAGAACTTATATCGATCAGATTCAGACTGAGATTGAGAATTGTGAAATTTGTTTAAGTGTTGAAAAGGATGAAGGAGTTGGAGTAAGGTTAGCATAGATTTTTTTTTTATTAACATAAGAAGGTTAGGTCAGGTTAGTTCTTCCTTCTTGCAGTGGTAAAAAAAATGATTTCTAACGTCAATTGAATTATAGTAAAGGATTAAAAATACTTTCATAATCTTAAAAAGTGCTATGGAAATTCCATGTTTAATGTTTTTTTTTACTTCATTATCTGTTGCTCTTTTACTCTTTGGTTTTGATTTCACATACGACTGGACTGCTGTCATCAAGCGCACCAGTCAATCAACATTAGCAATTTTATTAGATTCCCGTAATCATAGTTGTATATGTATTTACTAAAGATTATTTAAATAATGCCGAAAAACAAAGGAAAAGGTGGTAAAAATCGGAGGAGGGGCAAGAATGAAAACGAAACTGAAAAACGTGAGTTGGTCTTCAAAGAAGACGGACAAGAGTACGCCCAAGTCACAAAGATGCTCGGTAATGGCCGCTTGGAGGCCATGTGCTTTGATGGCATAAAACGTCTATGTCATATTCGAGGGAAACTAAGGAAAAAGGTCTGGATAAACCAAGGTGATATTATACTTATTGGCCTACGTGATTATCAAGATGCCAAGGCAGATGTCATCTTAAAATATACTCCCGATGAGGCAAGAAATCTAAAGACATATGGAGAGTTCCCTGAAACAGTACGCATCAATGAGACTGTTGTATATTCTGTCGATGGTTTGGACGAGGACATTGAATTTGGAGATGAAGTCAGTTCAGAAGATGAAGCTGATGCAGTAGATGCTATTTAATAAAATTCTTATGTATACCATCTACAGTAAGTTTATGTAAATTTATTTTCTGTTAAAAAATAAATTGCCATTATGATCTTTAATTCTTTGTTCACAAAATTATTGTGTTATGTATATTACCAAATTGTTCAGTTTTATTGGATAAGAGCAATTTTGAAACTTGAATGATTTAAAAACATATCTAAAAATTCTAGTATAATTTAATCTAAAGACTTACAAATCCATCTCTGACCCCTATCACAATAGATACACAAAGAAAACTAAGCACAACATTCCTTGAATATCTTATGATCATCATTGAAGAATATATAAAAATAAGGAATGTATATAATTAAATTATAGTAAAAATATCTTTGTTTCATTTTTTCAAATGACTACTGTACTAACTTTTTGTTAACTATCCCCATATTTACTTTTATGGTTTTCTCATCAAATACATTATACTATTAATACCTTCTACACAAACAATAGTATTTATTCATTTTTAATGAATGTTGTATTAAATTTCTGTTCACACTTGTAATTAGAATTCATGATTGTTAGATGAGTGCTTAATTGATAGTTTTATGAATACTTCCATATACACATTAAGAAGTCCCCATTTGTAAAAGGTGTCTTTATAATGAAGCTTTGTTTTTATATATGATAAAGAGTAAACAAGCAATAGGCCACCTAATCTTAAGTGATCACATTTACCTTTAAACATGTAAATCGCCAGAGGAAAACTGTAAATTTGTTGCTGACCATTAAAGCTTCAACAGTCATCAAAGTTTGCTATTGTGAATTAGTAACTTTACTATATGTTGAAAATGGCATGCAAACCTATTTCATAAAATTTGGTAGGTCTGGAGAGAGCAAAAGGTATGTTACTTCACAAATATAAACTTCAAGAACTCAAAACAGTGGACCCAAGTAACATACCACTGAAAATTAAGCTCGGTTTTACATATATAAAATAAATGAGGGTGGAGGTTACTATTTACATATGAGTTGATTTTAAAAACAGTTTTGTTTTGACTTTATTTATTTGAAAAGTATGTTAGTATCTATATTTTCAGACAATGTACATGTTACATGTGCCACACCAGTTAAATATGTGTCAAAAGAATGTGTCTAGAATTTTGGAATTAAAACTTGCATCTCTCGGAATAGAGCACATGTGTCTTCATAGTCTTTATATTGCCTTCTGAATGGGAGAGTGTGACATGTGTTTGATTTTTTTTTCACAAAGAAAAATTATTTTCATATAAATTATTAGACTTCATCATAAACCTTACAGGATATTTTATTTAAATTTCAGAGATAACAAATTGTTGGGCAGATGACCAATGATTTGGAAAAACCTGAACTGGTCTCACACGGCATGTACCTGTGACATTGTTATGTATGATTAAAATTGACTTGATGACAGATAGCATCGGTAATTGTATATTCTGGCAAATCAGCTCACTATCCACCACTACCTCTACATACATACCTATGTATTGCATTAAAGGATATTTCTTTTAGTGAAGGATAGCTACATTTTGTGTGTTTTACTGATTTTGTAAGTTTATAATAAATTAGAAAACCAAATTTCTTATGATATTTTTACTCTAATGTTGATGTGACATAGTTATAATTTATAAAGATGTGTAAATCGACAAAATATAAGTGGGTATGAAAATTTCCTGCTAACTTAGAGCATTTTCAATCACACTGGTGGCTGATGTGGCAGCAGTCGCTCAGGGCATAGTGAAGCCTAAAAGCTAATTCGTCATGTGCTGCAAAAGCTGCTTACATGGAGGTACTGTTTTTGATTGAAGAAGGTGGCAAACGAGCCAGTGGTTCACCTGATGTTAAGTGACTGCAACCTATTGGCTTTTTTTTTATGGAAGAAGGTGGCAAACGAGCAAGCGGATCACCTGATGTTAAGTGAGCGTCATCTATAGACATCCGCAACAGGAAAATGTGTTGCAGATGCGTTGCCCACCTTTAATGTACAGAGGAGGGCATAGACAGGAATAAGGATATTTCATTTTCCCTATTAACCCCCTCCCCATGCAATCCTGTTCCCATTCCCATTCTACCCTTATGCGGAAAGGGTGGGAAGGGGAAGAGGATTAAAATTAGGCCTCTGGCACCTCACCCATCAGACAAATCGCAGAGTACTTTTACTTCATGCCACAACAAGCATATTCGCGTCAGCTTCCTCACAGCTAATTCAAATACTGAAAGTTATTCAAAAATGCTTTAATAAGCACAATGGCAAAAATAATGCCAATTTACATATTGAGCCTTTAGTTTTTACCACCAATCAATAAACCATGCAGTACATTCATCTGTTGGTAAGTGATGACATTGCCTAGCATATATAGTACATCCCTCTACTGTACTGCAAGGCCAGGCAACAGAAACTGGAAAACTAACTGCCATTGATAGTCGTAGCGAGGTTTATTAAGACTCGCCATGGTATGACAAAACATTCTTTTTTCAATCAACTTGTGGCTTGAGAGGTGTTTTTTGTTAATGAAAAAAAAAGTAGTGCTTGATTACAATCCCATTTGATGTTTAGAGACAGTGCGGCCAAAAGATGGCATGCACTAGTTTACATTAATATTGTGTTAAGTTTGAGCGCTCTCCCTGGGAGCATTAAAACCGAACTATCCACAGAAGTTCAAGACAAGCGCCGTAAATACTCAATACCCTATAGCTAAGTTTCACTTTAAAGAAAAACTCAGGCGCACTTTGTACTTGGATCGGAAGTCACATCTCTGAATTGCCAAATAAAAAAACGGAGCAGACAGTTTAAGATTCTCATCATCGTTCATTTTAATAATCCCAAGTTCGGTATTAGACCTTATGAATTCTCAATATAATTGTTGTTTCTATAACGAGTATAATACTTTGTTGGTTGATTGCCAAGGACTAGTAGAAGAATTATATAATTAAAAATGCAAAGTTCAAGTGGCCGATCGTGACAAAAGCTATGGTAAACAAAATTAATTTTGAAAATTTTACGAATTTAAAAAAGTGCAGTGTAAGTAAATATATATAAAGAAATATCTTGTCATATTTTACAATGATGAATGAATCAAAAATAATTGTAAGTAGTTTTTGTAATCAAAGCATCCTCATGTAAATGTGATCAATACAATTATTGTGCATTGGTGTCCTGAAGTCTATTTTACACGATCTCATATTTATCCTGTCAAATACCTAGCCTATTCACAACGCCCTACACTACATTGCAATTGAAAAGAGTAACATAGACGTAGAGTACCTATCATAAGCTCGTTTATTTTGTTAATAAAGTACAATTTTTGTTTTTATAAAAGCATCTTAACATTAGCGGAGTAACCCCACTCTGCCGAAGCGAAGAATATTAGTATTACAATTTACAAGGGCACCTGCCCCGAGCCCGAGATTTTTTTAAATTTCATAACAGTGATCCGCCCCGGCTTCGGTCGGATAGCACTGATTCCTAACTTCACCGGGTGGTGATCCGCTAGGCCAATCTCATCGTTTCCTGAAATCAGTACAACCGTTTCAGTCTATAGGAAACATACATACATCGCCCTTTATATAAACTCTGCAAAAAAATTTTGTTCTAAAGAGGTTTCAATAGTCAAAGTAAGTTACGGTACTTAATAAGTAGTCTGGGTATGAAAAAAAGTTTATTTCAAGTTCAAAGCTTTTGTTTTTTTAAATAATCCCCTTTTCAATATGTGACTTTTTATTTAGTTTTCATAGGTTTGCGTTAGTAGGCAACTAAAACTAACATCTCGTTATTTTTAGTAGTATGATTTGTTTAGTAGATAAATTGTGACTTAAAACATATCTTTGTGTCTATCGTAATCGCAGAGAAAGCAATAAGAGCTAGTAAAATTATAGTGCTGCCAGAAGAGAGGTGTATCCAATGTCTCACAGCGGTTAACCGTGAGTCGTTACCAAGAGACATGTTCCATTCAGAGAAGGCCAGGTTCTGCGTGACAAACAGTAGCTCTCATCTTTTTTCTTATTATCTAATTACTATATCCTTTTTACACTATTTGACATGTGTGAATGTTACTGTCACTCCGTTGGAACCTTGGAACACTTGACCGGTGTTTTTGTATGAGTATAACATGTCTATAGTATAAAATATCATTGTTTATCGATAATTATTAAAAATGTCAAAACTAAATAGATTTGTCATTTTTTTGTAATGTTACTTTAATACATTAGACATAGATGGAGCCTTCGTCGATAACGCCTGGTGCCGATGCAGTGAAGGTTAGCGGAAACGCGGTGCCCCGCAAATCTGAGGCGCATGATCGATAGCTATTTTAACGAACGGTCAGTGCGCGGAAGCGGAGTACGCTACGAAGACCACCAAAGGCTGCGTGCAAGGTTCTATCGGGGGGCACACTTTTTGAATCCCCTTCTGGGGGAGTTAGATAGTGTGGGTGCCCACTGCCAGGCTCTTGCCGATGATGTGGTGCTGATGTTCTCTGGGGACAGATTCTCGGAAATACAGGACAGAGCCAATGGCGCTCTCGCATTTATTCAGAGGTACGAAACAAATTAAATTTCGCGCCGCAAAAAATAAAGGCAACGACTCCCCGCGTCTGAACAGGAGCGTGAGAACCATTGAGCTAGTTAGAGAATTTAAAAGCCTGGGCTTGACAGTTGACGATTGACTCACCTTTAAGACGCACATTGCGAATGTCTGCAACTAAGAACAAGGCGTCTATCGTCAACTATCAAGAGCAGCCAGAGTTTCGTAGGGTCTGAACCCGGAGATCATCAGCACCATATTATACGTGGCGGTGGTCAAGCCCAACATCCTTTATGCGGCCAGCGTATGGGCGCCTGCGGCGAAAAGGAAGAGGACCTTGGAGTTGTTGGACCGGGTGCAGCGGGGATTCGCGCGAAGATTGTAAGGGCGTATAGGACCGTGTCTTTGAACTCCGTCCTAGCACTTGCTGGGTTGCTTCCTGTGTACCTTAGGGTCCAAGAAGAAGCCCTTTACGAGGTAAAGAAGGGTCATACCCAGCAGGTGCTAGGTAATCTCGAACTGGAGAGACCGGTTCCGCTGCCAGGCGGACGGTGACGAAGTGGCTCGGCGAGCTGCCATCGATGTAAACATTTACACCGACGGCAAAATTGAAGGCAAGGTTGGCTCGGCGTTATCCGTTTGGAATGGCGCCGCGTATACTTCTTGCCGGAAATTAAAGCTGGGGCAATTGTGCACCGTATACCAGGCGGAACTGTAGGCCCTGCACGAGGCAACCCTGTTCAAACGTTTGGTATTCATTCCGATTCCACGTCCGCTCTTAAACAATAGCTAATGGCGATTCCCTCCATCCCCCCATCCCCCCATCCCCGAGAAAACATTAATAGGATTGAAGAGCAAGGGAAAGAGTTGAAGTTATACTGGGTAAAGATGCGATCTGTGCTGCATATAATCACAGAATGTCCAGTATTTGGTGCGGAGAGAGCCGACATCAAAGTAAAAGAACATATAAATAAAGATAATCTAGAAATTTTAATTTTTTTTAAACAAAGTAGTATTAGAAATGTGATAGGTGATATTAGATTCAGGAAATTTGTAAAGTTTTTAGTATTTAAGAAATAAAATACACCTGATAAGATTATTCATCCGCACCAGCAATATGTTAGGGGGAACGAGAGGGCGGCATAAAGCTGCCCATAAAAAAAATATTATATATTTTTGCTTTAGTTTTATATATTTTTGTAATCTATGGTTTTTCCTTGAGTATAGCAAGAGTTTTGTCTGATTTTCTGCTCTGCTTTAAAATGTTGCCAACTTGTGACTAGTCGCCATATTGGATTTTGTTGTGCTTCGGTCGAAAACATTGTGAGCACGTGGATTGTTAGATTTTAATTTTGGGCTAAATTTTTTAGTTAATAATACCATTTAGTGAAGTCATTAGCTTTGTTTCCAATTTGGATTTATATAGTGCAATCATTTTTATTTGGATACCAACGTAAGTTTATAGTAAACGTGTCTACCGGCAAGTAATCTTTCTGGTTAAAATTTGGATCACGGGTCCAACCTCTATAAAATATTTTTTTGGTCGCAAAACAACTGTTCAATTAAATAAATTATCTAATTAGACAATAATTATTTTGACAGCTTATTCTAGTCTGAATTGACATTCCCAAAATTGCGTAACCTATCATTTTACTATTTCATGTGCGCTAACGTGTTGTCCGTGAAGGTTTTTACGGCTCGTGACCCTCACCGGACAACATATTACGTATGCGTATGAAAAGACCAAAAGCACATGGTTACATTACTCTTATTGGCTTTGAGAAAGTGCTGTGTACGTGTCTTATAACTGTCAAGCACTAATCGTGATTGGAGCGATTGTAGATTTAATTAGTCCATACCTGAAACGTGCAAGTTGCTTCTTAAATTTTATCATTTTATACTTAGTGCTTTAAAATGGTAATTTTTTTGTTATTTTAAACTAAAAATAGTCTTATCTCTGTTGTTCTATTTTTGTTATTGGTAAACTACATTAACCTATTTTTTGTATGTTCACAAAAAACATGTGACTTTTGTTATTGTAGTAAATGGAATTTTGGTGAAATAAACAATAATTAATTATTATGTAAATGTACTAAATCTCATTTTTAAGTTATTCTTGTTTCAACCGCTTTTCATTTTATATGATTTTCTATTTAGCACCAACTTCCTAACCTCACACAACAACAATTACAAATCATTTATTTAGTTCTATGTTAATATTTTCTATATACCTGGAATTTTTATTGATTTAAGTAATTGTAGCCACATGTTTTAAATAGACATCAACAAATAGTTAATGTTTATACATATTTTTGTTAATATTATTTTTACATATCAGAACATCATTTAATTGTTAAATGTTTTTATTATGTTAAGGGATCTGGTAAAAGTGGCTCGATACAATGGCTCCTTGTCGTCAGCTGCTTATGTGGTCAGTCCCATCAATAGCAGTGTTAATTGGCATATTTTGGTTCAAGAAAAAGAGAGAATATGCCAAATCTGACCCAGGAGGAAGAGAAAGAATAAAAAGTTTAAGAGAGGAGTTAGCAGAAGCCTTGAATGCTCAAGCTGAACTGAATAGGACATCTCCTCTAGGAAAAGCTGAGCGTTCAATAATTAAATCTGCTCCAATAGACATTATTCCAAAAGGTAGTGGATCACAAAGATCTTCTTTTGAACTGACTGATGAAGAAGTTGACTTGGAAATAGAGAAAATAATAAGAAAGAAATCTCTTGAAAAAGAGAAGAAATCATCAGTGGAAGTAGGGAAACTGTATACAAATAACAGTTCATACATTTCTGCAACTTTGAACCAAACCCCTGTTGCGGTGAAAGAATCTATAACACATAAATTTTCACCACTTCAAACTGAAATGTCTTGCTATAAAAGTGATAAAACCCTTGACTCAAAAGTCAATTTCACTGATGAGGCTATCATAGAGAAACAACATTCAGATGAACTTGTAACAGAAAATTTCCAACAAGATAATACAAATTATGAAAATATCAAAGCTGGAGATGTCACTGAAGAGGGAAATATGGTTAATGACCATGATGATCTTAATATTAACAATAATGTAAATGATAATAATCTTAATGAACCTAGTGAAAGTAATGAAAGCAATAATACTTACTCCTCATCACAGAATAGAAGAATATCAGAAAGGGATTCAGCAAATCATAGTCCAGTAGATCCTTTGCTAGCTAGTCCTTCAATGTGTCACTTTTCAGATAGTCACAGCGAGGTTTGTAACAGTATATTTGTAAACAGTAATTTAGTTTTGGTTTATAAGTATATCTTTATATGTTGTTTATTTTTTATGGATTTTAGGGATCGAGTGATAGTGGTAAAGGATGTTCAGAAGCAGCTAGTCCACCTCCAGCCAATTTAAATATGGTTTCTTCTGATTCTGGCCTTAGAATACATCAATTTGTAATTCCGCAGACCCTGGTTGGTCTATTAATAGGTAAACATGGATCTTTTGTTAACCAAATTAAAGCTAAAACTGGAGCAAGTGTTTATGTGAGAAGACATCCAGATTCTGTTAAACAGAAAATTTGTGCAGTAGAAGGTAACAATGATTCTATAATAATATGCAAATTACACAAAAATGGACCTCAAGGGAAAATACATATACTCAAGCCCCTAAACCAGCAGTGTAGGCAGAGATTACGGATTGATAATTTGTCACGGTCCTGGCACACCTCTCTCACTTCTACATTCATACATTTATGCATACATGCTTGTTAGTTATGGGAACTCTTTACCGCTTTTATTTAGTGTATCACTAATCTGATTGATATAAGTACGCCTAGGCCGACCCCGACCTACACTGTCACTCACATTCGCAACAAATTTCCCTTGCCAATATTCTTTCATTCATTCTCTCAACATGCCCGTAAAATAATTGATTTCGAGTAAATTGCACGAAAGTCCATTTGAGTAGCGATGTTGTCACAAAAATCCGTTTCCAATCCCTTCAGGTCCCTTTTTGCAAAACCACTCACATATGAATAATTTTTTTTTTATTACCTATTAAATTTAATTTTACTATGGGTCTTTTTTATTTTAGGAACTCAAAATGAAATTGAGGCAGCTATAGATATGATAAAAGAAAAATTCCCAGAAAAAAGATTTCCAAACTTTTCAATTCAAGAAATTAGTGCAGAACTATATCAAAGATTAGCACCTTTCATACCAGAATTTCTTCAAGTAAGTTCATATTTTATGTTTTTAACAAAAATATTTACAATAAAAGTAAGATAGAATGTATTATTTTTATTTGCTATATATTTAAAAGTTCAATTAAATTGGTAAAATGACCTTTCACTTCCTATATGAATAAGAATGACAATAAGGCTTTGCCAACTAAAATTTGCTTATTTTTATCACTAGGCTATTTTTGACAAATTGTGTAAATTACTTGTTGAAATAATTGTAATTAATACAATAATTTAAATAAGGAATTCTTCTAGAAACCACTTAAGATGCATGTACAAATAATTGTCTTTTGAGAGCATGCACTGTCAACAACAATTTTGATGCTCCAACCTGCCAAAAATTCTTTGATTGGGTGTTGCACAAAGCACTTCTTTTGAAGTTACCTTTCTATGGGAAAGTATGCTTGTCCGAGAATCTATGCGCCTGGATTTCCAGCTTTTTGAAGGATCGTAGCATGAAGGTCGTGGTCGCCGGTGCATGCTCTGACCCGAAACCAATTAGTGCTTGTGTCCCACAGGGCTGTGTACTGTCGCCTACCCTGTTTCTTCTTCATTTCAATGACATGCTGCAAATTAGCAACATCCATTGTTATGCAATGGCATGTGTGATGCACTGTACATGGCCTGCGCTACTGTTTCTCGGGCTACTGCCGATGAGAACCGAACCAAACTTGTGTCTGAACTGAGATCCTATTTGGTGAAGTCTCGGATTGGGGCAGACAAAATCTTGTTCCCAAAAACAACCCTTTGTCGCATCGATTCCTGTCGCCGAGTTTCGTCATCGCACGACACGACAGACTGCCAGGTACCATCCTGGCGCCAGGCTGGCATTCCTTAACTGAGCGGTTCTCGCGAAATTTTCTGCCACGCACAGCCGCATTGTGGAACGGTCTGTCCTCGGCGCTATTTCCAAACCAATATAACTTAGGGTCCTTCAAGAAGCGCGTCTGGGCGTCATTTATAACTTCGGTGGCCCCGCCGCTCGTTTGCCCCCTTCACTTATAAAGAAATATTGTATACTTGGTGTGCCCCGCGGTTTCACCCGACCTGTAATTTTACTTAAAGGAAATACTATTACCTACTTAATACTACCGTAACCTCATCATCATCTCCCTGCCCTTTTCCCGTGTATGTGGGGTCGACACAATATGGCCGTAGCCCCGTTAAATTGATATAACTTTTTATTTATAAGCCGATTGAGATAAAACAAATTAGCGGTAAAAAACACACAGACAAACAGACAATAATTCTAATAATCATTGTTTTGGATTTTATTGCGTTTATGAAAGTCCCTAATAATAGTTTTTCTCAAACGTCTTCCATGTACAGACAGCGGTCAGTTACATTTTTATTACATGTATAGATTGTATGACACACTTTTTTTGTGATGCATGTCTGTCTTGGCACTTTAGTTTAAGGTAAGATTTAATCCTTGATTTAAGAAATGCTGTTATAAAATTTTAGCATTAGTTAAGATAATGGTATGTGTAATTCTCTGGTTTCGTTCCAAAATTATTACAAAAAATGATAGTTATTTTTAAAAGTTAATCCTATTTGGTTATGAATAATACATAATAATAATTTTTTATGTATAAGTGTATAAGATGGAAATTTATCAAAATTTTCCTTTGTTCAAAACAATATGTGAACTTGCAAAATTCAATTATGAATATTTAAAAATAATTTTTGCTATAATGTTTTATTAATTGTCAAACTGTCTTTATCAATACCAGGTGTCAATTCGATTTATTGCCCACTGCCGCAAAGAAAACTGACCACGAATCATCTTCGAAGTAATTTTCTATGTTATAAAAAAACTAGCTGTTGTCCGCGGTTTCGCACGCATTTGTTTCTTAAAATATATAATAATAATAAATAAATTTTTGTAATTTGGTTTCGCACATTATAATATCTATAATATAGGTAAATGTCAAAAAAATGTTATTAGTAGTCATGGTAATGTATGTAATGTCATATATCAAACTGTTAAAAAGATGTTATTTTCGCGTCACACATTACCATGGCAACCTTTATTACGTTTTATTTTGCACCCTCGGGTAATTTTTTTTTTCAAAATAAATAAATATGTTCTTTACTTTATCCCTGACAATATGTGTGCAAAATTTCATGACTTTCAAATTAAACACGCATTAACATCTACAAAAAATATACATAGCATTGTCGTAACAGTTGCAGCTTGTGGAATCGGTAAACAATGACACGATAATGACGTGTCTGGTGAGTGCGGGACACTTCTTCCTGCAGCAGCCGCTGCACCCGACCTTCCCCGCGCTGCACGCGCTGCACCGCCTCATGGCGACCACTTATCAGAATCCGGACGTGCCCTCCCTGCCACGCCCGGTGAAAGGTATCCTTGACATTTGAGACTCGTTACCTTAACTTTTATGGTTATGTAACCATAGTAAATGTTGATATGGATAACGTATAGATATAAAACAGCCTTGTCCAAATAATTTTTTTCGTGTTGTCTTGCTTAAAACTTTTACTTTTACTCATTTAACCTCCATAATATCACTTGATGTTTAATCAAGGTAAAAATTTAAATAGAAAAGGCTATATCGATTTTATTTTATAACAGCTTTGATTTTTATGTTTGACGTATTACATTTAAGAAGTAATAACTTTCCGAATTATCTTTCGGAAATCTTCGGTTAAATAATTATATTTGAAAATTTACCGCCATAGTTTGTCGATGTAGATCTTTTATCAATAGATTTTCATCAAGTCACTCTGTTATCAGATTCACATTATTGCAAAGCCTTGAACTCGAAACTTATTAAGAGTAAGTATAAGAGTTTCCTTAGGACCCTAAGCTCTGACTACCTTCACTTTAAGTAGAGTTAAGCACAGCTGTACATAAGAAAATTTTAACTACAAATTTATTTGTTAGACTAAAGACGTGTTTATAACATAATCTAATGAATAAAGCATAAATATGTGTCTTATTAAGTTGTATACATGTCAATATACATTATATATATTGTCTTGTAAGCGCAAAATGCCTAGTGGTTAAGGGTACGAATTGTGAAACATGCACAACATGGTCTTGTTAGAATCCGCCATTCCACAATTGACATTAACCATTTCCAACCAAGTTTAAGCTTAGTTGAGAATTGTTAAAAGAAATATTGGATAATTATTTCAATTATTTAATAATATTTCATATAAATGCCCCAGGCGTCAGGCAGGCGGCCGACTGTAAAAAAAACTATACCCAAAACCTATTACCGACCCCATATAATGAAAAAAGTTGGAAAAGGGGGACGGATAAGATTGTCTTATAAAAGCTTATTCAATCCACAGAGGGCTCAATCTGCGCAGCGCCTACAGAGAACAACTGGTATCGCGCTCAAGTGATATCGACGTCGGAAGAAAACGACACGTCTGTAGTGAAGCTGGTTGACTTTGGAGGTTACCTCACCGTTGACAACGACCAGCTCAAGCAGATTCGTTCAGACTTTATGACTCTGCCTTTCCAGGCAACAGAAGCCCTTTTAGCGTTTGTCAAACCTGCCAACAATGGTAAGTACATTTTATCCTCCAATAGCTTTTCTACAAATCTTTCTTTGTTCTTTTTTTTCTATTTAACCTAGTTATTTAAAGATATCAAACCTATTGAAATTATTTTATCTAATCTTAACATGGTTTAAGATTTTACATTAAAACAACATTTACATTAAAAATAATTTTAATTTAATTTTTTTAAAGTACATAATAATGTGTATCTTCAATTTGTTTCCAACAATTTTAATTGCCGTTTAAATAATAAAAACTTCGTGATAATTGGAATGGTCTCATACCAATTTTATTCCTAAAGCGTGATGTTTACAATCAGTTTGAAGTTTACGATAATTTGTCATCACCTATATTTATATGAATAAAAGATTTTCTTATCCTTAGTTTTGTTTTCTACCATTCAATGCTAATTAAAAAAAAAGCAATTAAAGTTGGTGTACTCATACATACATATCGTGATAAAATCTCGTTCTATGAAAGCACAGTCAGCACCCTAGCTTTTACTGTCTTTTTTATCCAGCACCTTCAATTTTATATAGCATTAGTATAAAAGAGTATTCTAGTTCTTCTAGCTAGTGTTTCTCCATAATCTTAACAGTTGCATTACAGGAAGGCTTATGATTTTGGAAATTACTTTATATCTTAGGACAGAATCTTGCCATTCTTATATCCTTTAAATATGTAAAGGGTATAAAATCAAAACTTTTTTGCGTGTTTTTTTAAAGGCTTAGATTTCGAAACCGTTTTTGCAAAAATGTGGCATAGTTGCTAATTATTTCATACTAAGCGGTTCCTTTCCAAATATGTGTTATTGATTGGAATTATCCATAATAAAGAGGAGGAGTGGAGTAGCGAGGCGCTGCGCATAATGGCAGGGCTTACGGCGGGACAACTGCTGCACGCGCAGGTCGCCGGCTACGATGAGGCCGGCCTGCCTCTCGTGCACCTCTACCTTACACTCAATCCTCAGGTACTTACATATATCCATCAAACATTCACACAAATCATCTATTGATGTTTCATTGAAGTGTGCAGTGTAATTTATGAACTCACCGCTCCCTCCGCTGTGAATTGAAAAATGTAAAAACTATGATTGGGTAATGAAAGGTTATCATGATATGTTATTGAATATTATTCTTGGTTAATTAAATTAGCAAGTAAGTATGCTGTAGTAGGTCTACAGAAATAGTTACGTGTTCGGGCTTTGCCCCACAACTCTGGAATCGACTCCAACCCGAGGCTAAAATATTTGTGGGATCCCTTGAATCAACACATGATGGTTTTGTATGTCACCCACCTATTGTGAACTTCGTCAGCTTATAATTGCACTAGGCATATTGTAAACTGTCAGCAAATTGTGAACTGACCAAATCATTGACAATTTGACAGTGATCCACCCGGGTAGCATAGGGAACATCACCTTTTAAATACGTAGACAAAAATCAAAAAAATGTGGGATACATTTTTTGGATTTTTGTCTACGTACGGGAACCGTACATTTTTTCGGGATAAAAAGTAGCCTACGTGCTATTCCACACTGTAGTAGTAGTAGGTTGGGCTACTTTTCAGCAACTCCACGACTAGCGCGTATTTTGCGTGTGGGCGGGGGCTAGGCTAGCCCCAACAACCCCTTTACGTTGTTGGCGATATCCGAGAGTGATCCCGGCGAGTCGAGATATTTAACCCTGTAATCCGACACCGCAGAGCAGTGTAGTAAGACGTGGGCCGTCTCTGCTTCCTCCATGCACGCCCTACACAAAGGACTGTCTGTATAATACCCATGTTAAACAAATGTTTATTGAAAAAGCCGTGGCCTGTGAGCGCCGCCACGACCGTCCGGATTTGTGATTTCCTTAGAAGGAGTAACTTTCTTGAAATCCGCCCATCTATATTTGGGGAGGCTTCTCTTGCCTGCCGAACGGATCTGGATGAAATTTGGCACAGCCATATATTCCACACTGTAATATATGGCTGTGCCAAATTTCATCCATATCCGCTCAGCTGTTTTTGCGTGAAAGAATAACAAACATCCATACTTACAAACTTTCGCATTTGTAATATTTGTAGGATAATAAACCTATTTTTACTTTGAAAAACTTTGTTTAAGACATGTTCATACATAAAACTATCTTGTCTCAATCAAGCGAACCGCATCAATAATTATTTTCTATTCCTAACTTAAACTTTAAGGTAATAACGCAAGCTAAAAATATTAGTTCAGCATTTGACTTTGACAGTCAAGAGACACGATATAGATTAAAATTGTTTTTCTTCGTTGCAGCAAGTAATATTCTTGAACAGAGAGCTGGTGGAGCGCGGGCTCGCGGAGTGGGAGATCCCGCCGGACTCGTGAGCGCGGGCCGTCGCCGTCGCCAGCACGGAGTTGCACTTCGGTGAATGTACTTCAGCAGACCCATTGTACTCTAATAACTTAAGAAACGCAGTTTCGGATTGTGAGTTGTGTCGTACTATTTATTCGTCTCTTACGTTCCTTGATTGAAACAACAACCGGAAATGTTTAAATTATTCGATGATTTTTACGACTCGTAATATTAGTTGTGTTTTGACACGACTTGTAACAAAATATACGAAAACTTATTTTACATGTCAACTTGTTTATGTTTTAATTTTATTACTTTAAAGCATTCAGATGCTGCTACACTCGTTTTTTATTTTAAAGTTTGAAGATATATATTTTTTCGGCTTACATTATTCATCTAAACTCAACTATAATTTGCAATAATGTTACGATAGGATACGTAACTTAACTTTAGATTGCAAATTGGCTCTTAAATTTAATAATACATATTTTTTTACTTAAATAGTTTGTTATCTAATGAATTTATGGAAGGTCAGGATGCTCATTGTAATAGTACTGCCCCATGCATTTGTAAAGTGTAATGTTGAAGGCGTATTCGTGAAGAGAACCATTTAGTTACAAATACTGACTCATTTTTTCTTATTTTTCGTATTACCGTGTGCTTTAAGACTGCTTAAATTGTGCCTTTGAAAGAGATCTCCATTACAGCCTTTATACAATATACAAATAAACCAATTCTATATACAACCCACAACGGTCTGGTGAAAATTGCAGTAAATAAATATATTACTTGTATAATCGACTGTTATAATAAATATAGTTATTGTAGATTATTTGTATAATACCTATGTAAAATAAGAAAGTAGAGATATATAATGTTGCGTGTTTGCTTTAGTGAAAATGTAGTTCAAAGTATGTAAACATAATAGACGGGACTTCCATACATTCAAAATGATCGTCGAATGAATTTGACTTAATTAACATAAGAAAAAACAAAGTTGTGTGCTCTGGTCACAAAACTCACATCTAATCAACGAAAACATTTTGGTATACTGCTATGCTATATCTGCGGGTGCTAATTGTCGTGATAAAATATTAAAACTTAAGCATGTCCTGAAAATTAAGAAAATAACTGTCATATCGTTATGACATTAAATTCTCGGGCTCCACGAATGTCATTTCGCTTGTATGGAAAATCCGCCTGCCTGATGTAGTTGTCTGGTTTGAATTTGACAAAGATTTTCATGTCGGGATTCAGTTTAATCCATTCTCAAGTAACCTTTGAAAGTTGTTATCTAGTAGAAATATTTTAGACTTTGCCTTTGCTCTTTAAACTTGTTACATCACCTTCATAAATTATAAATATAACCGATTTTCAAGTTTCTCGATAGTTTTGTTGATCTACAGCAGAAATGATCCTATTGACAATCTTTGAGCAAATTTAGTTATAATGAGCATTTCAATATTCCTGACTTAATGTAAATAATATTAAGTAATAAGTAGTAAACTAAAAACAATTTTGATAGTTCATTTTGAATTAGTTTGAAATTCAGTATTTTGAAAGGTTAGGTGTTATTTTCATAGAGATTTATGATAATATTGTAGTGTACTTGTTGGAAGCTATACTTAGCTTATGATACAAGTATATTTTTGTAGTTTTTATAGGTATTTTTGAGAAGCCATGAGTTTTTTTTATTTATAATCAAGTCCACCAACATTGATTTCCATTGTTCACGCCCGTAGCTGTACGTGTAACAACCAGTTGGTTCACTGTATGCCTGGCTCTCCTTTTGCATTTTGTTGACGTCGATTGTACATATACTAATATATTTGCGGTTAAATAAATTATCGTTTTAAAAAGCAATTTAAGTTTAATTATTTGTAACAGAAAATCCCCATGTGCTAATAAGTCCGATGTCAATTCTATGTTGACATGATTGTTGTTTTTTGGTGTGAAAATTATTTATCATCGTCACAAATTTAAGAAAATTGGTGAAGATGATAAAAAACATCTGCAACTTGTTTGATACTTGTGCTCATATCGTTGGAACAATCTCCAGTCCTCCCCGTATCGGATCTTCTGGTCTTCCCCGTGACCTTCTGATACGATACGTCTATATTCTCGTTTAATTTATTGTCGAAATGGTCTACTTCCTGTTTTTCCTTCTTTGTGTTTGTATCGTATCGTTTCTCCCAACAAATTTTGTCTACGATTCCATTACTTTCCTCAATGTGAGGCTTTTAATGTCCTAAGGCCTTAAAAAATAAGTACGAAACAAAAATAATTTCCTATGAAAAATAAGAATCTGCACGGGCCCGCGCCATGTTGTCGCCATAGTTGTCAAATCGACAAAAATAGGTAGGGTCAGTTATACAGATTTTTTAAAAGTAATATTAAATATAATAAATTATTTATTCGTCGATTCCGCTCATCGTCGCTTTTATCCTCACTGCTGCTTTCCCCTATAAAAATATGTAGGTCAACTACCCATTGATTAATATTTAAAAGAAATAAATCTATTACCTGTGTTTATAACGACATGATGGTGTCCCGTTAGTATTTTAGCATAAAAATAAAATTTATAGTTGACCTAGTAAATCTTATTTTATCTTACTCAAATTTTCAAGAAAATTATGTAGGTATTTATTGTTCATTAAAAAGCCCATAATAATATAGTCAACTATTCAAATTATGTTCACAAAAAAAAATTACGCAAATACATTTCGGTTGCTGTCTACTTTTCTAGGGATCTTAGGAGTAGCGAGGTCATTGTCGTGCACATTCTTATTTGAAACGCATTTTAGGTACATGTAGTTTACAATACAGATCAGAAAGGCTGCCACAGGCTGCGTCAAGACAACCGGACGTTGTTTTGACTACATCGCATACGGGACCTGAGAGACGAAGCGAGAAGTACTTAATGCTTTAAAAGACTACCAAAAATGGTTGCGGCGCCATACGGCAATGAACCTTGGTAGTTTTTTAAAGCATTAGACTTCAATGCTTGTCATTCAAAAACTGGCCGGGCGAAGCTGCGTTGCGTTGCGTCATCGTATTTGGTTGTATGGCTGTCCATCGAAATCATCGGCTGTGCGGCGCTGCACCGACCATGCCGATCGTGTGGCATTTACCAACAAGTGAGGCACCGGAGGCCCCATCCTCTTTCTCCTGTTTTCCTCAACTACCTATTCTTTTACCTTCACAAAGGCTCGCAAAGCATCTGTAACTCTTTTGTGATTTTTGCGGATGCTGATGTGATCATAAATCTCATGAGCCGCTTGTTAGTCTCGCGTCATATTATCCTTACCATCAACCCAAAAACAAACAGATTGGATCTACACACGAGCTCTTGCAGTTATATGAATTAAAGTTGAATTATGCATACATCCGCTATAAAAAGGACTAATATTAATGCATCAAGCCATTAAATAGTGACTAGCTTTGGCAAAGCTTGTTTACCTAATTAGCAGTAACCAAGTGCTGTACGGGTGTTTTTCGTGCCTGTCAAAATATCTGTGTGAAAACGACACGTTTTAAGATCATCACTGTACAAGGTATGTAAATATTTTCAATATATTTTTTTAAATAATGATTTAACAGTCAACGGTGTTATTTATGTTTCATGTAGGTAAATAAGGAAGTAGATGCAAAGACAGAGAACTGACTTCAAACCTTTTAGTATCCCAGAGCGTGGTAGAAAACACTAGTTGCTCCTTTTTAAAGGGGTGCCACCAGGCACCCGACCCGCACCGGCTCCTGCGGTTAGTATTCTTTACACGGATACGTGTGGGCTAACTCTTACTGTATCAAATCCGTAACGGCACCGGTTGGCCTCGCCCTCACCGCGGTCCACGAGTGGTGCACGAGATGCTTTAATGAGCGATAACCTTAATATTTTACAAAATGAAATCAATAAAATTAGTATTGCAATGTTTTGTCGTACAAAAATGTCACCTGCAAGTATTATTTATATTTAACATATTCAATTTTAATTATTTACATCGAAGCAGTTCTTTATCCCAAGAGGGTTGGCGTCAGGCAGGCGGCCGGTCGTAAAAACTATAGCCAAAACCTATACAGTATCGACTACAATCATGCTGTGCCGACCTCTCAAGAGTGGGAAAAGGGCAAGGAGGTGATGAAGCAGTTCTTTATCAACATTACATTTTCCAAAAAGGGCATGTTATTCGGACAGATATTATTCAAATGTCATTTTTGGCACCCATTGTATTTAATTATCGTTTTCTAAACTTTCCCAGGAAAACAACATATTTCCATATATCACAGACCAACTTTTATAGACACTTTATCCTACGATTTGCTCACAATTACATTTACGTTGACAGTATAATGGCCGCTATGTATGGTGACGTTTGTTGACAAAATTTCCATCTCGATTTGAAACAAACTATAAATTTAAGAGGTTCTTTCGAAAAGGGAAAAGTTTTTTTAATTAAAAATATCAGCATATGTATTTTCTGTGAAACAGAAAAAAACTAACTTAAAAAATTTGGTATCTTTTTGTACGTGAGGAGGGTTGGTGTCAGGCAGCGTTATTATATATGAATGAACCAACAAGAATTGTCAAATATTATACAAACAGCTAGTGTTGCCTACGGCTTCGTAAGCAATCGTTTATTTTACTCGCTGGAAACCTTTTAACTTGATTTCGCGTACTAGAAATTACAGGTAAATGTTAAAATATCCACATATGGTAATTGTTGATATGGCAATAAGGTTTTATTGGCAATGTGTGCACAATTTCATGATTATTGATGGAGTCGTTAATGCAATATAAAGTATCAAACAGTCTTACATTCGCATTTACACCATTAGTTTAGATTATATATTAACGGCCTTCTCATAGACCTAAAAGACATCTAAAGAGTTAAAGTGGAAACTACGGCTGCAACAACAAATATTATTTTGTTAAATAAACGGATTTTGCTGGTTTAATTTCTACATGACAAATGACTGAACTATCTTACTAAAATTACCTATTAGATAAAATGGTTGAACAAATCTGGCGAAAAGTGAAATAAACATTTACATGAAATGGTTTATTGAGATAGATAATATAAAAAATTTGAATATCCTTTCTTAGTCTAATTCCCAGTCCGCTTAAATAGAATACACTAACAACGAGGAAAATATACACAACAATAACAATCACGATAAACTTGTTAACACAAAGCAATTCCTTTCAGGACATCGTCAATATATTAATTACAATTATAAATTTCATTTCATGTCAAATTCAATAAAACATTACTGTATTTTTGTACGTCATTTTATAAAATGTTTTTTAAAAGTATTTTTGTACAATTAGAAATATTTTTAGAAAAATATAAAATCATACTTTGAAAAAGTAATGATGAATTCATAACAAATACCGCTTGAAGCTGTATATTTTACATATTCTCATATGTTACCTTTTTGGATATAATATTTTTACCCTTAAGTAGATACATTTAACTAACATTACATGTAGCTGCACATGCCTTAACTCCATACATCTGACGAATATTTCTTCATAGACTCAAGTTTCTTTAAGAATTGTATTGCGTCCGCCTCGGTGAGTCCTCCTTTCTCCTGTATCGCTCTCAGTACAATATTACGAACATCCACAGCCATGTATTTGGCATCCCTGAAATTGAAAACATAATCATTATATTATCAGAATTATACAGTACAAAAGTTTTTACTTTCTTTTACGTACCCGCAGATGTAGAAGTGCCCTTTTTGTTTCCCTATTATATCCCATAGTTCTTCCATATTCTTTTCGAGCAGATGAGTCACATAAACTTTCTTCTCTTGGTCTCGGGAGAAAGCTACATTCAGCTTTACATCGCCATTCCTTTCATATTCTTCGAGTTCCTGCAATTTAGTGCATGTGAATTATTTAAATTCTACAAAATATTTACAGTACGATACAAAAACAAGGATCATCTATTTACCTCTTGATAAATATAATCTTGGTCACGGTGCCTACAGCCGAAGTAAAGAATATTAGTGCCAACTTCCTTTCCGCTAGCGCGGATTTGAGCCCGTTCCTGCAGGAAGCCACGGAATGGCGCTAATCCTGTTCCCGGACCGACCATTACAATTGGTGTCTGAGTTTGCATTGGTAATCTGAAATAAAGCAAAATATTTACGTTATAACAGGTGAAAGTTACAAAATATTATTTATTAACTTTGTCTTGAAATTTTTCCAATATATTTGTACCTAAATTGAGACTTTCTGATATAGACAGGAACTTTTGGGAATGGTTTGCCTTCTTCAGGCTTATGTTTGGCAAGCCAGGTCGTGGCCACACCTTTGTTGGTGCGACCGGTGGGTGTCTTGTACTTCACAACTACAGCAGTAATGTGCACAGTCTCCGGATGCAGCTAAAAAAAATATAGACATTTAAAAGGAATTTTATTTTTTAAAAGAACATTATTTGTAGCTCACGCAATACAAATCATACGAGTACATGTATATGTTAGCCTGTAAATTGTTTTCTTGTTACTAATTATTATTGATTGAGATATAAGTATACTCATTAACTCTACACTGATAACTTAAAATTAGTTGCATAAGTGCATTTTGCAATTGCACCTAATTTGTAACAACACAATTTTATTAGACACTAAAACATAAATTAGTGTTTGCGTCATCGGCGGAGGACTTACAACTTATGCTGAATG
>JWHW01031647.1:115326-127671 GCA_000931545.1 Papilio glaucus | reverse complement strand
GATGCTTGAAAATATATTATCTATGTAACTTTTTGTTTGCAACTGTACTTGGAGGGATCAATTGAGTTCCTTAGATTCAAATCTCGTCTTTTTTTATTTTTAAACAAAAATATGCGATCAAGCCTGTAACTCAGAGGGCAGAGATCACGGATTTCTATTTGGCGCGATCTTGGCACACCTCTCTCGCTTCATCAGCATCTATTCGTTTACGCATACATGCTCGTCGGTTACGGGTACTCATTAAATCGCCCTTCTTGAGGATGTCACTGATCTGATCGATATAAGTTCTCCTTGAACGTCTGCTGCCAACGCTGCCACTCACTTTTGCAACATAAAGTCTTGTTACTCTCTAAAAACCACCGAAGTATTCCTATCTCAATTCTAGTCAATTTTTGTTTTTATGGGATGGAATCTAAGAAGACAGTGGTAGAGCCCGCAACAACAACTCTCTCCCGGCCGGCCGGCTCGACTGGTTAAATACCACGACCTGACAGAAAACAGGCGTCAAGAAGAAGTAATGTCAGTCTAGTCTATGTCAGTCTCTTCCCCTTGCAACCCTTTCCTCATAAGGATAGGATGGGTACGGGAAGAGGATTGAACGGGGAGGGGGTTAACGGGGAAAAGGAAATATCTTTATTCCTGTCTATGCCCTCCTCTCTATTAAAGGTAAGTAACGCATCTGCAACACATTTGCTTGCTGCGGATGTCTATGGTTAGCCCTTTCTTAACCCCAGGTGATCCGTTTCCTCGTTTGCCACCCTCTTCCATAAAAAAAGACAATTGGCACTGTCGTGACATTGCCAATTGTCTACTGGCAACTGGAACTGTATATACAGAGGAGATGCAGGTGAGAGGCTAGTCTGGAATAAATAAAGTCTTTTTTAGAAAGATTAAGTGTCAGCATTATGTTTCAATTTATTTCTGACATGCGACAAGACAGACCAATAAGATGTATGTCAGATACAACTTTTCTGTCTTTCCTTTTTTTTTCGGTGCAAAATTTGCTACGTTTTATCATCGGTCCGGTTCAATCAGAGAACTACCACAATCTCCCAGAATACATGCGTAGAGGTTAGCGAGACTGTGTTTTGTCTGATAAGTTTGGTATGGTATTTGGAATTAATAAATTTGATATTGCAAGTAAAGGAGTCACCCGTATTATTGCAATTAGAACTAATTTGTAATATTGTTGACTGTAATGGCTTTAAACGTTACAGTTAAAAAAAATCCACTACCCATACAAAGCTCAGCTATACGAAACGAGTGTTAAGATGAAATGACTTCATTAGTATGCTAACAATTGACTCCGGTAGTTTGTTCATAAGAATTGCCAGTTAAATTTAACTGCGCAGACAATAAAAATGTTTTACTATTTAATCTGAAGGGAAATCGCAATGTTATGCCAGTTCGCTGGCCACTTGAGACTGGGCTTTTATAGCGCACGTAGTTTTACAACAGTACAAGAAATGTTTCATGTGATTATAAAATGTAATATTCTTTAATAAGAAAGAATTGCAGATGTCGCACCGTACAAGTGATGGAAATGAAACTTCTTAATATCTAAGGAATAATAGAAAGTATGATCCCTGTTATAGTGTTCTCTTTTGCTCTACTGATCTTTCGTCTCACTCATGTAACAAAATGTGTCTAAACGTAACGAGCGCTTGTAATTGAATTCTCGATTTGTTTTATAGTAAAATGTAGACAACGATTAAGCTGTTGACCTGATAGTAAGTGACCGCTATGCATAGGCATCTGCATGCTCATGATGCTTTACCTACCCTTAATTGACACAAGAAACGATAAACAAAATAAAAGGATATTTCCTTCTCCTACCCATCTCCTCCTCCATCAAATTCTCTTCTTATTACCATCCTTTCCTTATTAAAACAGGTGGGAAGAAGAAAAGCATCAGAATTAGGTCTCCAGCACCTCACTCATCGGACGAAACGCAGAAATACTTCTACTTCACGCCTGTCTTTCACCGGTCAAGCTGGAAAATTCGTGTATCAGATGTTGTTGATGCTGGTTATATCATTTTTAATATTCCGTTGAATTGCTGTCCAAGAATGCTAAGAGAGTTTTATTCCGAATGTCAAAATCGTATATAGTGAAAGTTGAAGTTATAACAGTTCAGTTGACGTGGGGCCTATTCAAAGAGTGGCTTAAAAGAAGATGTTGTGACTAGAATCGAGAAAGGTATGCTTCGGTGGTTCGGGCATGTTGAAAAGATGAATGAAGGGAGAGTAACGAAACAAATTCATGTTGCAAAAGTGAGTGGCAGCGTTGGTAGAGGTCGTCTTAGGAGAACTTATATCGATCAGATTAGTAACATACTAAAGAAGGGCGATATAAGGAGTTATGGGTTATAGGTTACGGGTAACCGACGAGCTTGACCGCGTAGATGTATGGATCTAGACGAAGCGAGAGAGGTGTGCCAGGATCGCGCCAAATGGATCTTTATGGATCTCTGGGTTACGGGCGTGAGCGTATATTTATTTATATTTTGGCGTGGGGCATATTCAATTCTAGCTCAATCTCATTATAAGAAGATTCGTTGACTGCAAGCGTTGGCTTTGAGATGGGGCTTTAGTCAGTAACCTTCCTTAAAGTTCCTCTATTAATATAAAGGAAAAAATAATATAAGGAAACAATATAATTTCAAAATTTTAGGCGGATTACACAACTACTAAACTGTCTCCAATGCAATTGATTTACTTACATTTATATAAATGCTCACTGTTTGACTCGCCTGTTGGCTTCGAACAAGATACATGCTACTCACGCCGCAGGTCGTGGGCTCGCCCAAAACTGACATTTGTGTTAATGACCATGTCTATTTGTCCTGAGTCTGGGTGTAATTATGTATTTACAAAAGAAAAGTAGAGTATATCAGTTATCTGGTTTCCACAGAACAATCTCTGCTTAGTTTGGGATTATTACTGTTTTAGGTTTTAAGTGTTCGAGTTTGGGAATTAGTCTTGTGCCGTAGTGAAGCAGTATCTAGGGAAGAATTGGCATGTTGTGAAAGTATTATAATGCTTTTGGATTTCGTATAGCGAGCAAAGTCTCCGTTGACTTTGTCTCCCTTCTTCATTTCTTACACTTTTTACCGCGCCGTCGCGTTTCTGTTTCTTGCTACAGCCTGTTTCTTGCCTGTTATTAAAAACTTTGATGAAAGAATCGACATCTGCCAGCCTGGTGGTGGTGGACATTTGCCAGATATCATTTATCATTCACAATTGCCAAACTTTTCTCTTCGTAATACAATAAAAATTTGAATCATCTTCATCTAAACTCTTTGTTTTATTTTGTTTTAGAAAACAAAGTTCTTGTTGAAAAACCCTTTATAATAAAAATAAATGTTTAAAAACAATTTGTCTGGAAATTACGGCTACTTATTCTAGGAAGTCGCAGAATAACATCAGTTCAGCAAACAAGTTCATCTTTAAAAAAAAGTTAGAAAAATAACTCGGATTTTGGACATCGGATTCTGAGATCCGCAGTGGTCACAGCGGTTACAGAGTGCGTCGGCTCACCAATGAAGCATCACTGCTTTATTGAAGACTGGTGCGTTGTGGAAGTATTTTTGTAGTATAGACACTTTATTAAGAGTCATATGTCACATGATCAGAAGCAGATGCAATAACAGAGAGGTTTACGGATTTCCAACTTAGACTGTCGTAATTGACATACTTCCATCGCATTTTTAACATTTCCCGTCGCCATTCTTCCGTTGAACGTCCGGGCATAACGCAAGTATTTAGCCTTTTATCAGATGATAACGTGGGTACCTTCAAGAGAAGTTTGAATGTGTTAAAGATGGTACGCACCATCTTTCAATGACTTCGCCACTTAAGATGCTGTGAGATTACGCTCGAGGACTAGTTTATTAACTATAAAAAACACCAAATTTATTTATCCAGTGACAAGATATTTTTTTTTTGCTAAATGGCTGACTTCATGTGAGCTATGGAAGGAAGCTGTAAATAAAGTTTTCATGCAGGCGCAGTGAAATATTCATAAACCGCAAGAGCTGAAGTCTGCCGGCTATTGATTTTCCACCAGCTCCTCCGGCCAATTGCATTAGTGCTGCACGCCTACTAGACGGAGCAGGGATGTGAGAAACCGTCTGTGCGTAGTAGGTGTGCTTTTGGATGCGGCAATTTAAAAAAGTGGTGTTTCACGATAAGATCTGTGGAACACGAAACTGTCGTTCATGAATTCTATTATAGGAGATCCTAAAAACCTACTTTAATTATTGGCTTTGTTGGTACCTTCGGGTTTAGTAGATTTCATCTGTTGCTGTCAAGGATGACCATCGATCCGGTTTTAGTGAGTTTTAGGCAATTGGATAGCAAGAACCCATGATATTTGACAATGACAGCAACATTGTGAACATTGTGTTGCTGTTATTGTCAAATATCATGTCAAATGGAGTGAAAGGGAAAGCGTAATTAAAATAATAAGAAAAAAGAAGACAGCTAGCTGTTTGTCATTTGAGTGTGTGTTTACGCTTAAGTGACGTCATGACTTATAAGCTAAAAAAAGCGTCCTAATTAAGACGCTTTCGAGTCTTCACTTTTCGACCGCTAATGGCATATCTGCTACTTTTTGTATTATAATATCATTGGCAAGAACTGTATAGATTATCTTCCCGACGACAAAGAAGGTTATTTATAATGATGTACATATATACGTAATATACTAAATATTATTATATAGTTAAATAAAAAAGGATTTTACTGTTATTAGAAAAAAAACGGAATTTGTACAATTACTTCTTTAATTGTTATTTTATAAAACCAACGTAATTTTATTTAAAATAATTCCATTTGCAAACAACATTCAATGTACGTAAAAACTATAGCCAAAACTTTAAACAGTACTGCGTTCACACGCACGTGATTCAAGTTACGAACAAAGATAAGGTTTATTATGAAGATTCCAATAAATCATTAAACTAATGTTAACCCTACTTTTATTTGTGCATAAATACTGTTGGGTTGAACCTACATCTGCTACTATTCTCCATTAATACACTTTCGAGAGCGATAAATGTGTGCTTTACACCATGTACACGCGTGAATATCCATAGTTTAACAGTGGTAGATCCCGCAACAACATCTGTTGCACGAATTTAACAGTGATAGAGCCCGTAACAACATCTGTTGCACGAATTGGCCGGCTTGACCGGTGAAATACCATGATCTCAAAGAAGACAGGCGTCATGTAGAGTAACCTGCGTTTCGTCTGATGAGTGAGGTGCCGGAGGCCTAATTCTGGTCCTCTTCCCCCTGTTGTTATTCAGTGTTGGAAAATCATTCGATACTTAACAACTTGTGCTATATACAATTGTGACTAATTTAACAAGTTAAAGACAGTAAGTATGCACGAATAAATACCATGTCCAAACATTTTATCGATCAACGTTTACCGAGTCACGCCTACCAGTAAACCACGCCCTTACAAGAAGGCGGGTTTTCCTATTTACCCTCTCATACATGGAAAACTCTTTATCTTTACATGGTTAGTAAATAGAATGTCAAACTTGTCCGTAGTCGGCAGCCGTGCGCCGCTATTTGTATCAAACATATTTCAACATCTGTACTTTTATTTATGGCTTCCTGGTATAATATATTGATATCTATCACAGAAGTTAAATAAACTAAAATAAAGATGAAGATTGCCATTAAATTAAAGTGTTACACAAAATAATTACCAATAGACATTATAATGATTAATTGCATTGTGTAATCTGTCTAGATTTTCAAAATAATAGGATCCCGTGTCAAAGAGAACAAGTAGTATGCTTCCATAAATTAGGAAATGTTTATGAGTCCGGTGATGACCCTTAATCATTAGGGTAAAATACGGAGCTACAAAATCATCATGATCACGTCAATGGACGTCCACTGTTGGGCACAAGAACGCCAGAAAGATCAGTACCTTGCCAATAGAATAGAATTTATGGTATAATACATAAAAGAATTAAAAAAACCACTAGTGATTTATCAATGTACATAAATTATTTAACGTATAATCTAAGCCTTGATCTTTGTTTCGTTACTCTCCCTTCATTCATCCTTTTGAACATGCCCAAAACACCGAACACCTTTCTCAATTCTAGTCTCAACGTCCTCTTTTAACCACAATTTTCTCTTTAATGCTATTTTTTATCCTATTATTCAACGTCATGCTTAACACACTTTTTAAGGATCGCATCTCAATTAATTTTGCAAAAGTGAGTGGCAGCGTTGGCAGGGGACATTCAAAGAGAACTTCATCGATCATATTAGTGAGATACTAAAGAAGGGCGATATACCGGGCGCAGTTCCCGTAGCGGACGAGCTTGTATGTGTAGATGAATGAATGTAGAAGAAGCGAGAGAGGTGTGCCAGGATCGCGCCAAATTGAAATCCATAACTTCTGCCTTCCTCTCTGGGTTACGCATGAGCGCATATTATAATACCGCACTGAATAAGTTGAGAGAAGAACAGAGTAGAATAGAGACTAAAGAAGACCTGGTAAAGGAGTCTCGCGCTTACCAATACGCATGTATTAATGAGTTGATATATGGATGTGAAAGAAAATCATGTTAAAATGGGGCCGTGGTTAGTGAGCAATATGGTGATGAATGAACACAGTTACACCTCTGTATGTCGGATGCCTCATCATCAATTTATTACAGCGTTGTTATAAAGTCATACGTTTAGAATATGTATTTTTAATACTATCGTATATTTAAATGTGAAAAATCTGCCCCAGTTTCCAGTGTTCAAAATGTATGTAATGTAACTATTGTACTATTTTTATTTGTACTGACATATTTGAAGAGAAATATTTTTATGAGAGAGATCCAGCAAATATATTGGCGGCTAATAAATGCTATTTCCTTTTGAAATATTTCCGCTCAGAACTTCTAACCCAGAAAATGAAATGATTACTCCACAAAACACTTTTGAGATCCATACTCACCTATGGTTCTGAGACCTGGGTTCTCAGTAAGGTGGATGAGAACGCACTGCTGGTATTCGAGAGGAAAATCCTGAGGCGTATCTTTGGCGCTGTTTGCGAGGATAACCGACAGCGGAGCCATTACAAGCAGGAGCTTTATGACCTCTACCAAGAGCTCCACGTGGCTGGACACATTAAAATAAAGGCTCAGATGGGCTGGCCACGTGCAGCGGATGGATGAAGCCAGGGCGCCCAAGTGCCTCATGGTGAACAATCCCAACGGTCGTCGAGGTCGAGGAAGACCAAAGCTTGGTTGGTTGGACGGCGTGAATCGAGACGCCAATAAAGTTGGGATAGCGAACTGGAGAATTGTGGCCACGCACAAGTCGATGTGGAATAAATTGCTTGAGTTGCAAGCCAAGGCCCACAGAGGGCTGTAGAGCTAGAAGAAGAAGAGACCCAGCAAATGCTTGACTTGCACGAACATTAGCTAGCCTGCTATGGGTAGGTTCAGCTGACGTTTTGCAGTTTCTTGTCAAAATTGGTTATACTTTGGCTCTGCAGCTGCAAAGCCGAATTCTAAAAAATATACCTGGGCCTCAATTGCAGCACCACCTACCGTGTTCAATTGATCAATGAATTTCTGACCATTTTTGCAAGTGATATCTATACGGTTAAAGTTGTAATTATAATAGTGAAAAATTATAAGGTATAAAGGTGAGAGTTTACTGGCAGTAGTTCGACATCGAGGATGAAATCTTCTTAAGTGGGACGTCATTAATTAAATAATTATAATAGTACTTGTTAGACAGATGAAGACAGATCTTAGAGCACGCTTCAGACATTTCGTTTCATGTCATCCCATCCTCTTCTCTTCGTTCTCTTCTTTTTCTTATTCACTCTCCCTCCGCCCTTTCAACAAAAAAGTTTGCAACGCATCGATGACTCATGTGATAGTTGCGAGTCTCGGTGACCTGCTTGTGAAGCTGTGTCTCGGCAATAATTAATTAAAAAGGAAAATATGCGTTCACTTTCCATTATTTAATGCGCTAAGGTTTTTTTATATTTTGTTACTTGATTCCGCGTATCACTTGGTAAATGTCAAAAAGTTGTTATAGTCGTGTAATACATTAACCATGGTATTGTTTTTATATAATAAATAATCAAGTACTTGACTAGAGACCCACCTGATCTTAGCAATTTATTTACACAAACTAAATTGGCAAACACAAACAGATACGGGAACGTCTGACAAGAAAGTTCGCCATCTTGTATCGATCTTAACCGTTCGTGGCCAATAAAAGTCGTTGGCAGTGCGGTATAAAATATTAACGGGCACTGCCCACCCCAACGCGACGGTGTCGTAAATATACGGGCGTAATGTGACGTGGTGAGGCGATGCTGTCGAGTTACGGTCACATCGCCGACGGACGCATGTTTTTGTTTTACCACAGACGAGTTACTTCGTTGCGATGTTTTAAATTGATTTTAAAGAAAAACACTCTTTATTTACGGCGCGTACTGTTATTAACTGGTTATAACCGTTAAAAGTAGCGACAATGTTCTTGTGAGCGCGGCTAATTTTTTTTTAATTATTTGAGTGCAAAAATAAGATCTAATACTAAAAATGTGACTTTAAATTTAAAAAGCGGCTGTGAAAGATTTAAGCTTATTATCTATTGGCCTTTGTTGAACGCGATGTTTTTTGCGCGCGCGGATGACGCGCGTTAAAAGCGATTAGGACGCCTAACGAACACCAGACCGTCAAGGCGACTTTGTATCGTCACAAACACCTCACTAACACCACTTAATTCCTCTTTAAAATATTAATCAATACGAATTGTAAAAACTTTTATGAAAAATTGGTTTCATTCTTTTATTAATAGTGTGTGGTTGAAAAAGTAACCAAAATATAAGCATTGTAATTATATTTATCATTCTAGAAACTTTGTAAATTGCCGATAAAATTCTGCTGTTTATAACAAAACATTTTTACTAAAACAAAGTTCCATACTCCATTGGGCTTGGTTTTATTTTGAAACATACATAAAACGTAATATTAACTCTACTTACAAACAAAATCGCTTTAACTACAATAAATATAAAACCCACACTCATTTAATAACGCTTATTTCATTTGTTTTAAACGAACGAGTATAATTTAAATACGTTGTAAAAACACGCAAAGATTCTTTCTAGAATTTTCTTAATAATCCAAGTAAAATTGCATCTTTCAGGTCCCAGGGCGACGTAGCATCAATAAATGCGGCAAGGGAATAGCTCCTTATCACAACTTCGACAATAAATACATAAAAGTTATAATTGTATAAGACGGGAGGTATTTTAAGCTTAGTGTACACTTCTGGCTCATGGGGGAACTGGAAATAAAGCTTTAATTATTAGTACACATTATAAATGAATGTTTTTATAGTTACCTATTAATGGAATTTAATCTGGGAGAATTTACACTCTCCAATTCTTTTTGCGAGTCTGTATGTGTGTTCATACATACAGACGGTTTTGGAGGCTGCAGTCACAATGGAAAAGAAATTATGTCCTTTCCATTGGAAAGGAAGGGAGTCGGGTAGAACGATTTTGTAGAGTGAGGTATCACTAGTAGACCTTTGTCTTATCTACTACTGACGAGTAGTCGACTCGTCAGTAGTAGATAAGACAAAGGTCTGGTTTTTGTCATTTTCAACTAAGTATTACTCGTTCCTTAGGTTTCCTTTATGCTGCAGCCCGTTGTTTTCTTTCTTAAATCTCATCGTTTATTTTAGGTCTTGCGAACTATGTCCTGCCCTCTCTATTACGATATGCTTAATTTCGACTGTAATAATTAAAATATTATTAAATATGTTATTACATTGATGTAATATTTTTACTTAAAATGACAAAGTTTAACAGACGTAAGTAATTCTCTTAGGCAGCCAGACTACAAATGTCTAGTGATGTTCATAAACAGTTTTATCGATACACACGAGAACTCTTAGCGTGAGATAATTAGCGCTGTACATTATCGACATTATGACGTCGAGACTGCACTCAAGTGAGACTGTTGAAGTAGGGTTGTGCTTGAACCATTAATTGAAAATATCGATAAGTTTTCATACGGTTCGAAGCTGAATCCTTGGCTTGTAGGATAATATTATGAATCATTAATAAGTTGACCAATCAATCTCCATCACATTACTCATGATAAACATATCTCGTTTTTTAGAATTTAACGGATCTCTTAAAAACAATATTAATTAAAAAAACAAAAAGACTTTCATAAAAGTTAAAGAGTTTCATAAGCTTTCTACATGTCACTGTGTGATCTATGGTTAGTGAATCAAAAAAAGCTAGACATTTATATCTAAGTGTATTCCATTGACAATTCAGCGAATTTCGATCTATACAAATGCGTTGACAGGTGTCACATTTTGACAATCAATTTGATATCGATAACCAGGTTCGTTATGGAATCGTTTCGGAGCAAATGTCCTTTGTCTAGGGCCTCTGGTCGCTTGATATTTCAAAATTATTTCGATAGTCTTGTTTCCTATAAAAAAAAATATAATTTCATCGATAACGTAGAACTGCCGCTCCCTATTTTCTAGCAATGCTATAATTTTCGTACAAAATACAGCACTTACCCGCCGGTTACTTTCGATACTGGCCCGTTCTGAGTTGTGTTTACACATGGTGTTCAAAAAATCAGAACTTTCATCCCGGAATCTTCAATATATTCGTAGTGCAAGATCCCAAGACCTATGACCAATGTCCCTGATGTGAAAAACTAATTCCTTTTCACACTACCTTTTGAATGCGAAACAGAGAAAAAAATAATATGATTAACGTGACATATGGTAGGTAGCGACAGGCGTTGGGCTAGTCGCCGTTTCATAAAAAATCTGGGGACTCTCAATTTGGAAGAGATTTCGACTAGCATGACATTGTTGAAAAATGTTAATTTACGAATGAAATAGAATTAAAGTACGACTTTGTTAGTCGTCGAGGTGTGCTAAACACTCGTCACCATCACACGATGACCAGCCGCCCACTGTTTGGCTTCCCACGAGGATCGCCAACAATAACAGTTCCTTCCTGCCTTCATTAAGTGAGAGATATTTCGCATCTTATTGCAGACTAAAAATGATTTTAATTTAGTAGTGCCGTTAGAACAATCTAGTTTGTGGAGCCAGCCAAATTTTTGTTAGCTGGGTCGTAACCCAGTCAACTTTGGGAATCACTGACGTAGACTAAAATAATACCGGTGTGTGTAAGTAGGAAGAATAAGATAAATTAAACATTAATCTAAATGTGAAGAAAAAACAAACCTCCTGTATAATGTAATGAGTAAGCACGTACAGTCGCGATGTATATTTAAATTTGATACTCGGCCTCCACGCGCGCAAATGTATATCGCATTTATTATACATATACACGTCTGTTTGTATGTATGTTTATGCTTACACCTGAACGTCTGGCGGGCGCTTTAGTGTACGTGACGCGAATTCGTTCGGCCGCGGATAAAGTGATTCCTCGCTCGAGAGGTTTGGCTTTGGGCGGGAAATTTTTTCCGTTAAGTCTTTCCTTAATTTGAAGGGTGAAAATATTGTTTTTTTGTACCAGTGTTGCTTGTTTTATTTTAATTTTATTCATCAATTGTTTCTTAACACACTTTTAGCATCATAAACTATTGTAGCTACGAAGCACTACCAAGAACCCATAAAATGCTAGCGTAAAAGATTTTATTACTTCTGCGTTTTGCATGATGAATTAGATAAAGTGCTTGTTCCTTTGACTTTCAAGCAATCATCTATCGACATACTTGTACATTATTATATTTGATCTGTAAATATATGACACGTGAACATGAAATAATTTTACGACACCCCTGAGAAGCTATAAACATAAGTTACGTCGGTGTCTCGGCGAGTTAGCGTGACAACTGAAAATAAACATCTTTTACAGCTTCAGTTTAGATAACATTCGTAACAAACTCGACAGTAATGTGTTTACTAATGGTACATTTAAGAAGGCCCTTTTCATTTACAAAATAATTAAAAATTAAAGTTAACAATGTAGTTTAAAAATCATAGAAATTTTTATTCGGTTTACGTTTTCTGTTGTACGTGGTAAAGCGGTTGTTCATCGGATTCTAAGTAATCGCTACCCATAGGCGAGAAGTTGCCTACCATTAATAGTCAGGTGGGGGGTAGTCATATTGCTTCTCGTATTCACCTCCACGTTCAATCCTCTCCCTCTATATTAACTATCAATCCTGTGAAGTTGTCATATCAAATCCATTTCAGTTTCTACAAAAAAAGGAAAAAGTCTTTAGCAACACAAATGAAATTTGATTGGGCATTTCACAGCTAGCTGGCTAACTTTATCATTGAC
>JWHW01031647.1:103903-114999 GCA_000931545.1 Papilio glaucus | reverse complement strand
TAACGTGAAAGCAACTAAATATTTCATCTGGCCGTCTGCACGGGAGACGTGCAATAGAATGCAGGCACAACCCGTGTTATTAACTATGTTACGTCTTAAACGGTCATAAAGTATGGACAAGAAAAGATCGTTGTTATATGATCAAGAAGAAAAATGTATTATTGCTCTAAACAACCACCGATGTGTCTAAGGATGGCTAGAACCACAAACTGTAAATAGCCAATAGCCAATTTTTTATGGATTGCGCACATAAAGCAGTTATATAATGTGAAACGGAGGGAATATTGGAATACTTTATTCCTGTTTTAACACTTTTGATAGAATGCTTCAACTATATATATACATGGCATAACGACTATGTTTATTTATGGCCTATACTTTACACTTGACATGACATGTAGCTTAGTTTACAATATTTGCCACAACACAATGGCGCTACTGTAGAATAGGCTCTGGCGTGGCGTGCCATGTCTCGCCTCTGGCATGGCATCCAAGCCATGTGCGACTCATGCCAGACTTGGCAGGGCCTGGCATGGCCTGGCATGGCCTGCTAGGTTTGGCTTGGCTTGGCATGGCTTGGCGATGCATGTGGCGTGTACAAACAAATAATCTTACACATTAAAAGGCATCTCATTAGCGTCTATCAGGTAACATACTAAATTGCTTGATAAAAAAGCATGGTCGACAACTCCCAAAGTCTAGTCGTTACGAGTGGGGACAAAATTTGTGTTTTTGGACCAATCATTGTATAATGAAAAAAACATTTTTGTATATTAGAACCTCGTTGATATCACATCATTGATATAGGAGGTCTATCCATTATGTGACATCACATATCACATTTAGGATGTAGTAACTCGTTATAAAGATTCCGATTTATTTTTATCTACTCAGCAAAGTTAAGGTCAAATCGAACTCGATCATTGTTGTACAACAAAATCTTGATCCCTAGAATTGCCAACAGCAAATTATGCAAGGGTTCAATCTAATTTGGTTTTTACGATTAAACAGTATTGAGCCCAGACTTTGCTTTGCTTTAGATTTATCAATATACATATGTCATATAATGTAGTTCCTGATCCGATAACAGTAGAGGTTATAAATGTTTTATGCCGGTTCTTAGACCACAGTTTAGGGTATCGATTGCCGTGGTCAACATTTGGTACGTGATACCAGATCTCGTGTTACGAGTAAAGAATTCAGAGTCGTAGACAATAAATAAATACTTTTATTACAATATCTTGAAAGTAAATCCTATCATAAAACAAACATTTGTAAACTGCTAAAACAAATACGCATGCTAGTAATCAAACTGTGCAACCTATGTTAAAATTACAATTCAATCAAGTTTCTCTATCACTACATTTGACAATCCTAAACAAATAATACGCACTCAACGAAACACTAGAAGTAACACACAAAAAATTGTCAGTGATTCCTCAATTAGTAGTAACAATCTTCTACAATCGCCATTATACGTCTACATCGAAATCTTTGTCTTAACTGATGCGCTTTTAGTTTCGTATTTGCGATGCAGTGTCGTAGATTTATTTTCTGCTGTGCTATCTTTATCCGCTTTCTGTTTCTTTTTCCTAACTCCGTCAGTAACAATCATCGAATCGATTTGATTGATCATTGTTGTTTTCGTTCGCTTCGTTTCAGATGTTTTAGTGAATTTGTTGATTCGCTTCTCTGACGTTTCTTTTCTTCGTGTTTGCGTTTTGTTTGGTCCTTTCTTTTGTGCTACGTACCGTTTGAAACGGGCAGGTGTGTTCCGTTTTCGGTACATTTTCATCATATCTAAGGATGTCTGTAAAATGTTTTAGTTAGCATTAGAACATAAAAGTGTTATCCGTTAGCTTGAATTTAAGTTAAATACAAAAAAATATTTGATCAGAAGTTATGAACGATCTACCACATCAAGGATATTTAGTAACCCTAAAGGCTATTTAAATAATACTACTACATGTATACTTACACTATAATCGATAGGAGGCGCTATAATTTTCAAAAGGAAGTTGCTTTGGTTCTCTAGGTATTCTTTTACACCAAGCAGCTTGCTCTGAAATAAGCACGAGTTAACAAAGCTTAAAACCATAAATTTGTTTTGAATGACAATATATTAGATGAAGCAGTTAGCCGATTGATATTCTCTATTCACAAATCTGAAGAGTCTATACAGGATACTAGATGACGTGGAACTTTGGCTACTTCACAATTTATTTGCTTAACTGACTTTAACACTAAGATATCAGTGTTACTCCAGATTACTTCGGTGGAAAGTTGGCTGAATTGAAATTGTCCTTTGATCTCAAATATTCATATTTCTTACCGAGGGCCTAGGTTGTAAGTTGGTACCATGCATATGTATGCAATGTGTACTCAAGAACGCTAGCTAAAATATTATCTTAAATGGCAAAATGATAAGTAACCTTTTCTTCGTAAGATAACTCGTCGTATAGACGCAAAAGTTCTCGCACCGATTGAAGAATGTTCAAACATTCCGCTTTAGGGTCTGTCTCTTCCTTTAAGATTGAATCAGCTATATCTCCTAATGGCGCGTCTGTAATAAAATTTATTTAGATTCAGTGAAGGGGATTGAACGTTGATCGGTGTATTTGTTTTTACCGAACGGCTTCCTCGTGCAACATTAGCTATAGTTGTGGGATCTACCACTGTTAAGGATGAATGAATTTGTATCACCGTCTTTTTTATAGGCTGGACACTTGTAAGCTTCTTGCAACTCGTTTTATTGGATTTTTAGTTTTTAAGATTGAATACAAGAATTTAGTAAATTACCAAAGAGATCTATATGATTGATGACCGACCTGTGATTTTATACTGTTTACTTTCATTTAACGGCGAGGAAATCAATATCATATCGAATCTGGCGTCCTTGCCTTCATCAGAACCGGGAGGTGACGTCAGCCATTGGAGGAATTCTGACAGGTCAGCCGGTAGTTCTAAAAAAATATTTATTTGAAACAGTAGGGCAAATTCATGTTTCATTTTTTTTTAAAAAGCTGGCACAAATAATTGGGAATTAGAAATGGGTTGATAATCTTACAACACCTTAAAGATATCTTTATAATTTGCAGTTAAGAATCCCATCGATCATCTCTAATCAAATCAAAATCGGTCCTTTCGTTTGATGACAACGATTCAATAGATACACAGATAGACAAATCACACTTTAAACTTATAAACCCTTCTTTTTCCGACATAGGTTATTTTGATATAACAAGTACAGGCTTCTTTCATTACCAGATGTTATGATTATTTATAATACTACTACTCTTATTAAAATTACTGAAATAAACATCGATTACGTTACATCTACTAAAGCGACTACGGTAATTAATTAACAACGGCTATGGATCTAATGCTTATACTAATATTATAGAGATTGGATTGCTTGTTTGTCCCGGATAAACTAAAAAACTACTGAACCTATTTAAAAAACTCTTTCACCAATATGAAGCTCTTGTATTATCGAGTAACGTAGGCTACATTTTTTTTCAATCTATCTGCTCGAGCATAGTCAGGACGGGTTGCTAGTACAATATAAAATTTACAGACTGGAGCAAGTCTTCTGCTGCACTTGGAAGTCTACCAGGTCGGTCATCAGCTTGACGAGTTGCTGCATCAGAGAGGTAGCTACGACCTCGCTGCCTTGACTCTCTCGGACTGTCACGATATATTGGTGTTAAAAGTTGCTTGGAAAGTGTCACAGTATTTTGTTGAGCATAAAACATTTCTGTTTAGTGTAGTTTTAAGTTGTCTTAGTTTCTTTATCGATATTATTTATCTTGAAAGGGTCATGGTAATTCCATTGAAACAATTAATTTCTTGATTTTTAGCCTTTTGTGTATACATTATATGCAATATGTTTGTAAGTGTACATTTCATTGCTTCGCTCAGCTTGTTTTTTTTGTAAAAAATGCATTAAATAGATAAATGAATAAAGGAGATCTTTGCTGCGAAATACTTTCTACTATCAATTAGTTTAAATACACCAAAAAATAGTTTAAAAATGCTTAAAGTTTTCGCTTTTCTCATTTTTTTATGAAAGTAAAAGCATGAGCATCTCCATCCATGTATATTTATAATAGTAAAGTATAGGCTAACTGTTGATATTTCTAGTTTTCTGTACGGCCTTGGCTGCTTCGTGGCATATTTGCTTCATTTTGGCTGTCAAAGTAGCGAAATTCAGAAAATTCTCATTTTCATCATCCTGAAAAAAAAACATGATTAAAAATGTCTTCACCGTTATCATCAAATGCCAATGATGAGAAAGATTCTCATCACTGACATTTGAAGCTAACGCTTGACATAACCCATTGGTAATTTTGCTTTCCCCATCTAACAGTTTCTGTTGGTCATAATGTAAGTCCATGTGGAAGGAACTCGCCCTTTTTTCGCATCCATTCTAAGTCTCATCTCCTTTCTGTCGTCACTTAATCGATGTTCATCAAAATAATTAAGAGTTTCATTAGTGGTAGTAGTATTGCCAATAATTAAATATTTACCTCATACTTTTTTTTCTTTGAAAACAGTCCACTTTCATCTCGTTTATAGTAATGTTTAGGTCTGAAAATAGACAATTTGTTTTATAATTTCTTGATTTGGTGATTATATAATATGTTTAATAATTTAGCGTAATTAATCAAATGATTGTAAGAATCAGGTAGCAGAGACACTTGCAAAAGCTGCGTATACTTTTGCGTTTAGTCTGGGGAGACTTTTTAGACGTTTAGATTCCGTTTGATTAGATTGTATTTTTGATTAGATTGTATTTTTGATTAAATTGTATTTTTGATTAGATTGTATTTTTGATAAGATTGTATTATCGGGTATTGTAGATTGGATTCGTGATATCTCAAGTCGAAGAAAACTATCTACAAATCATTAACATTTGAATGTATTTAGCATTCAACATTTAAATCAAGGTTCACATATTTATTAATTGTACCACTGTTTCATTCATTAATAACTTTATTAGGCAAATTTTCAAGTTTTCGGATTCCTATTTATATAGAGAGAAAAAATAATCACCTGAGGTCGTTAACTTTACGTAAAAGCCTATTATTATTTATTTTATTAACAATTGCAGGCCTCCTAAAATTCTTTCTCGAATTGTATCCGGTGCGTATACTTTCACCCAGCTTCTTAAATTTCTTATTGATCCACTGTCCAGAGCGCTTCATGAAATTCTCATTGTCAACAGAGTGCTTATTCCTAGATTCATTATCGAAATAATCGATTTTGACTCCGTATTCATCGTCGTAAATATCGTTCCAGAAAATTAAATTACTATCAGCACTCCTTTTAACTACGCTTCGATTTGCTTTAACATCTATTTGAGCAGAGGTTAAGTTAGCATTTGAACTAATATTTTCCTTTCCATCTGTTACAATTATTGTTTTATTTGTAAGTGTAGATTTCGCAGTTAAATCTGTAAATTAAAAAAAAATTAGTTGCCATGTCTTAATCCAATTGGGGTGTATTATAATTTTTTAATGCATGGAAGCGACAGCTGGGGTGGCGGGAAAAACATGTTAGTAGAGTTAAAGCCGTTGAGGATAGCATACCTAACAAGTATGTCAGGCGTGACGTTGAATCGTCGGATTAAAAATAGCGTCATAAGGTTTTCCCTTATGACGCTATTATCACTGATATACTAAACAAGTATGACATAAGGAGTACCCGTAACAGACGAGCGTGTATGGGTAGATATACCCTACCCTACCCCTTTCGGTTACGGGCGAGAGCGCATATGTAGTTATTTATTTATAGTATAAAATACATGGATATAAACTGACTGGGAATCGACTACCAGAATGTAATCGATAGAATGCTATAATTGAACAAATTAAAAGTATACACTTCTTACCTTTCTTTCCTTCAATATCACCTTCTGATTTCTCAACCTTTGTAATAGTTGTATTGGTTGTTGACAACGACGTGTTTACATTTTTATCTTCAATAGACATAAGCACTCTAGATCTGTGGCCAATGTTATCGATCATGTCAGCGTCGTACATTGGGTACATGATGTCTTTCGTAACATTTTTCGGCATTGATGTTGATTGATTCAATTTTGCGGTTGGGTTTTCTCTAAAGGAATTACCAAAATACATACAGAATATACAGTTGTACAAACACAGTTGATGACTTTTTAAACATATATGTATTTTTATTACAAGCTACAAATTAGTTAGGTTATCCATATTATTGTCTACTATGAAAAGTATTTAATTTTTTTGTAAATATATTCCTAATTGCATAGAAATATGAAAAAAAATATAACTTGTACATCGAAAATTCACTTTATCCCAAATGTTACATCAAGTAATGTTAACTTACTGAGTGGATGTAATGTTGTCTTTAAATTCACCAGATAATTTAGCTAAATTTAGGAACCATTCAGAAAGAAAATGTAACATTTCACCAGGTCCTTCATGACTACTATTTTGATTTAAGCTTGCATCATTTATTACGCTTTCTTCTGCATTAACTCCGATTGTTTCATCTTTTGGTTCTTCGGTATTTTCTATAATCGACTTCAATGATCGCAGCTTCCTAAATGGAGAAATTTCTGGACGTTGTTTCTGAGTTTTAGTTTCATTTTTCTCCATATTTTTTAATTCTTTCAGATCGGACGTCATTTTACTCTTTGGATAATATACATTTATATCCGGCACATGTTCAGTAATATTTAAAGCATTTTTTGAACTTGTCTCATTATATATAATATACGGATATTTGGCTTGTTGATCATTAGAATCCACTGAAATTAAAACAGAAAATAATATCGCAAAAATGTTTCATTTAATATCTTATTTATTTATTCTTGCTTGTGTGGATTATTAACTACGATTTAAATTAAATCTATTTAAAACATTAAATACCTACGCAATTGAACGATTCTTCGCTTTTTAATTAAGTTGGGTTTAAAATTGTTTTCCTTCTCAGTAGAACTCTTTTGATACTCATGACGAAGTATATTGTTTTCTGTGGGCAAGTTCATTTCATTTGTGACGTAATCCTTTTTCGCAGCTAACACGCCGTAGTCACTGTATGCTTGTGCTAATTTAGAATATTTACTGTTTAAGTATTCTTCTACGTAATCCGTATCAGTGTTTTTGACTTTTTCCTTTTGCTCTATTAATCCTTTCTCAAATTCAGCGTCAGACTTTGAAGATTCAGTATTTTTTATTAGTAAATTTAATTCATCAGGGTATAATTGCATCGGACTCTTCCAGTTTGGATTATGTAATAATGAAATATCGTATTTATTCGCGATAGCCTGTTTTTTAGAAATTACGGAATTCTGAAAACAAATGAAAATTTCAGTAGCAATCTGTACATACAAAAGACGATGAGTGTATGTACAAATGTATATTCCCTATAGACTCCGAAACGTCTGGACCGATTTCGATGAAATTTTTAGAAAATATTCAGGTTGGCCTAGCGGATGATCCTGTGTGATTGGTAGCGATCGGATACCTGGGGGAAGCCGGGGCGGATTACTAGTTTAAAATAAACATTTATATCAACCTTAGCATTTCGACATATCTAGCTATATCTGAATTTCATCTTTTATGACAGTATTTGTCTAAGTAAACTGAAGGATTTATTCTTTTACCACGTGTGCTTGTTTTATTTATGTATATGACATCGTCGTCCGGACGAATACGAAGAATAATAATTGCCTTTAATACAACTAGGTTGTGATGGAAATCATAATATTTCTTACCGTATACTGTAGGGAAATTTGTATTGTTTATTACGAATTACTCTATTTATTTACAGGTAGGTCAAAATTATATACGTTTAAATTAAACGGCACGGCGAGTCAAGCCACGGGGCAACTAGTTAGTTATATATTTTAAAGAAAAACGTACATCAGATCTTCTATCTCTTTCGACTTGTTTGTCGGTCTCATCATGAGTGTCCGTATAATCTGCTAGAACTTCTTTTAAATCTTCATAAGCAAGATTGTCTTCATCTTCCTCATTTAATTGTAATAGTTTGCGTCTACTTACTGATGATTCTTCGCTGTGTTTCGAAACTCTGCCTTCTACGGTACTATCAGAATTTCTAAAACAAAACCAAAATCATACCTATATAAATTTATTGTTGTTAGATTTAAGCATGTACATATGCCATCATCATCGTTTAATGTGGGCATCGAAAATCAATACAAGATATTTGATTAGATTAGATAGGAATTTAAAAAATCCTTAGGCCAACTTAGTATAGTTGAAATAATAAAGATATTATCTACATCTTTTATAGATAAAAATACATACATAAATGTTGACACGCTCAAAACAACGCCATATTTTGGGGTTGTCGATGGAAAGAAAAGTTCATCGGTTTCCTCGTCATTTCTATGTACTGAATCTTTTTCAATATAACTTGGGTTTATATCTGATAAACCATTTCTTCTTTTTAAGCCCATTAATTTCACCGTGTCATCCGATGATTTAGGTGGGTATGAAATTTGTTTCTGAGCTTCGTCTTCGCTTTTAGTCGATACTTCTTGTTCATCCTTCGTATGTTTACATTTATCCCTGTCTCCGTTCCAAAGGTCTAAATTAAAAGGATTCGCTACAACCTTATCCAAATTATGTTCCAACATTTGACCCAACAGTTCGTCCAAGCGTTGCGAGTTCTTATAGAACGGATGTTTCAATTGTTTTTCGTGCGATTTCGAGTCTTTCGTCATATGTGAGCATTTGGGGAAATTACGTTTTCTATCGAATGGCCCATATTGTACCATGAGCTTTTTATTTTCTATTACTATACCGGATGGTTGATTGCTGTACGTTTCTTCGTCGGATTTCTTAAACCTCTGTTTCTGATTAGCAAACGCGGCATCCTTCACAGCGACAAAAGGCGGATAGAATATATTAAATTTACTTAAGTCTACTTTAGCATCAAGTCTTTGCGATTCACTATTTGTCGGTGTTTCGATGGACATCAGCGACCTCTTGTATCTATCTGGAAGAGGTTTCGTGATGATATCGTTGGCTTCTTCCGTTTGCTGTTTTAATTTTCTTATGCGAGCATCCGTTTGAATGAGACGCTTATAGAAATCTATAAATAAACGAAAAATATGAATAACAATAATCTTTAGTGAGAGAATCCTTGAAGCATATCATCCAGCCTCGGACTTCCTTAGCTTACAATGTACTACACTCACACAGTCGCATTTGAGACATGCCAAGGTCTGTAGCACGCGGGTAGCCATCATTTATCTCTCGCTTCTTAAATTTGTAATATCTGTAAAACTGTTTTATATACGTAGTTCCGCGCTCAGTGAATCAAATCTAGCGGGGATTCAATTGATTTATTTCCAAATAAATCTTCTTATAAAGTGCTAATACGTAAATTTTATACAGGCAACACTCACAATGTTAACTATCAACTCTCACCTCGTAGTTTCTCGCTGGTTTGTCCGTCAAAAAGTTTATCCGCCTCCAGGATCTGGGAGATCGTTCCGCTGACCTTGTTGAAAGATTCCTCATTGTAGGTCTGCGAAATATAAAAAAATATGAATAACATCTCATGAGCTAACCGCACTAGTAGACAAAGATGGCAAACGTAATCAGCCTATCGCTGAGCTAAGCATTTAATTTCTAGGACATCAATGTGGAAGTGAGTCAAACGTCAATGAAAGACTAGACAAACATTTTATGACTTTTGAGACAGAGAATCGAATGGCAAGGTGTGGTTAGGTGCTGTGGTCTGCCATCAAGGGTGCTAGATAGTGAACTTTTACAGTATTTCCTGGTTAAAATAAAAGATTTAACATAGACCTCATAAACAACAGTCCAACAGCGCCATTAGCTCGGTGCTTAAAAGGCCCATTTTGTCGCCATTCTTGTATATTAACCCTTCACAATAAATATGTCCTGAGTGGTTATTTAAAAGTGCCCAGGTGGGTCTGAACGGCCCGCAAGAATTATACGCGCATTTCACTGTTAAATAATTACTTGTTTTAATTTCAAAGCAAAAGTGTTTTACTTCCACTTCATTGCTTTTTAATCTAAGTAGCTGTTTCGGCATATTAAGCCATTTTAAAACATACGAGAATGTTTATCAAAGTAGCATATTAACAGATTTAAACCAGACATGTGCTAGGACTATGCAAGATGAAGGTTTTCCACCGTACCCTTTTCAGTCAAGGTCAAATATACTGCTTATTGGCATAAAAATAAATCAGCCTATAAATTAACCTGAAAATCGATGTCTCTATATATAAAAGGATATGTTTGTATGACTCTGAAACAGATTTACGAATTTCGATGAAAATTTAGAAAAAGATTGGCCTAGCGGACGAAGTTTGGTAGCGATCGGATCGACATAATTAGTGAAGCCTGGGCGGATCACTAGTACACTTAAAGACAAATAAAGTAACGGACTTATGCTGGCCATGTTTTTAAAAATTGTTTATTTATAGGCGAACAATTTGGCGTTTCAACAAGAGTTAGGCTGATCCTTTGCCATCGCCAAATGTATAGATTTGTAAGTGCCGTACAAAGTATCAAAGTGACTGGTCAAACTATAATCACGTTTCCAATAACATTTCCGTTATTAATTTAATTATAAAACAACAGTTTGTTATAACGTCTAAACAATTCGACATTCGATCGCAAGAGAGAACTTAGTTCGACAAACGTTGACCCGAAACTTCCACAATAAACTCGCGACACGCAAACACATCGATACGGTACAAGCTCGACGTTTAAGTTAAGGAGAAGTTACCACATATATTTAAATAATGGCTAAGATTCATAATCCAAAATAAAATTATTTCCTGATTGAACCTCGTTCAGATTTTATTAGCTCTTATATTGTTTATCATTTTTTTATGGAATAAGGTGGCAAACGAGCAGGCTGATCACCTGATGTTAAGTGAGCGCTACCCATAGACATCCGCAACAAGCACATGCGTTGCAGATGCGTTGCCTACATTTAATGGACAGAAGAGGGCGTAGACAGGAATAAGGATATTTCCTTTTCCCCGTTAACCCCTCCTCGTCCAATCCTCTTCCCGTTCCCATCCTATCCTCGAGAGGAAAGGG
>JWHW01031647.1:62072-97718 GCA_000931545.1 Papilio glaucus | reverse complement strand
CGAGTCCTCACTCATAAGACTAATCGAAAAAATAAAAATACGCTGCCAAAAGTAATGGCCTGCCATTACTTTTCCATAGAATGAATGTAAGGTATTTAATTTCTGTTACTCTATGAAGACTTAAAAAATCATACCCCATCTCGTAAGCCGGTATCACCAAAATCTGTAACAAATACATTATGTAAACTTTCTCTATTTACAATGTTAACTAATTGTATTAATTTTAGATATACGAATTTTGGCAAAATTATAATAACACTCGTACATATCCATATTTTTCACCGGACGATGGACTGTCAATTATAGGCAGCGGTTCATTCGACGTAAATTGATTCCCGGACCGGTATCCGGTGCATATACGGCGAACGACATGGTTCGACGTTTGGCGAAAAAACATGGTCCGACATCTGGCTTGAAAGCATGGTCCGATGTCTGGCTTAAGGACATGGTGCGACGTCCGGCGAAAAATCATAGTCCGACGTCCAGTAAAAAACATGGTCCGACGTCCGGCGAAAAAAGGGACGTAAACAAATGCTCTTAGTGACTGATATTCTGCATACCAAACCATTAGTTACGTTTTAAGACTTCATTGGTATTGATACATCTAAGCATGAATATTTTCAAGTGAACATACCTGCTCCAGATAATCCAGGTAAATTTCGCCAGGGGTCGGTGGCAATGTCATTCCAAGGTTTGCTGCAATGTAACATTAAAAACTTTTTGACTATTAAAGTCTTGTAAAAAATCAATAAATATGTCGATGGTTACATCATCTTATCTCTACACTTTTCCCACTCATGTAGGTCGGCACAGTAGTACACAGGCACAGTGTAGTCCATACTGTATAGATTTTGGCTACAGTTTTTACGGCCGGCCGCCTGCCAAATGCCAATCCTCTTCGGATTGCTTATGGTATGCTAACAATACTAATGGTTGCAATGAACACAAACCATAAAATAAACATTTTAATGTTTTGTTGATTGTTTGTTTGTTCCGAATAAAACTAAAAACTACTAAACCGATTTTAAAAGGTCTTGTCTATCTATCTACCCGAGCAAAGCCGGAGCTGATTGCTAGTATGAGGAGATGTAACAATGACTGAGATTATTGCAAAAAAAACACCCAAGTTCTTTCTCCAAGAAAATATCATTGATACAATCGAACTGGAATTGAAAACCGTGTATGACTTATAGTAGGTACCTGTTTTCTAAAAAAGGATTTTTAATTTGTAGCAGTACAGTCGGCAACAACAACATCTGTTACACCAATAAGCTGACCCAATCGGTGAAATACCACGACCTCACAGAAGACAGGCGTTAAGTAGGAGTATTTTATACTTCTGCGTTTCATCTCAGGTGCCGATGGCTCGATGTCAATCCTCTTTACATTTTCATCCTTTCCTACAAAGGATAGATAAAGGAAAGAGTAGAGGAACGGACGGATCAGGGTATGATTAAGAGGAAAAAAAATCCTTTTCTCTGTCTATCCCTTTTATACATTAAAGGTAGGCAATGCATTCGCAACTCCTTTGCTTGTTGAGGATTGCCATTTTTTTGATTGCCGCTTGCTCGTTTGCCATTTTTCCATAAAAAAACTTTATAACAAGTTTAAGTTTAGATTTTCAGTATTTTTGAGATATCTTATCAAAATTCATACTAACTTCCCATCCAAGCTCGACCCATCACTGCGGAACTGTCTTCTCGACTTGAGCAGTGCATTCTTCTTCATCGAGGAACTCCTGTGGCCCTCGATCTGTGGTGATATGGCCTCCGTCACCACCACGTTCCTGAAGATGAAGAACGCGGCCACCACTGACACCGCGAACACCACTGACAGGCAGCCGATGCAAGCGTAGTCCGAACTGATTACCTTCTTCAACCTGGAAATCAACTTCATGATACTTGTCATGGACTTAACTATTTTCCTATTTTGTGCTATTAAAGAACAAAAAAATAATATTATCCGTTCAACAAACACAATACAAGTATGTAGTGTAAGATAAGCATAACGCATAAGAAATTTTTAGGAAGCAGTTTTTCATTAATCGCAAGCGGATTGACGAAGGTAAATCTGGGACGAATACTGTTGAATACTAAAAGATTGAACCCCTTACTAGACTCGAATTCGATGAGATTTATCGATATCGATCGATATTACGTCCGGATCAAATAATAGATGAGGGTATAACAAAAACAAGAACCGAACATAATTATCAAACTATAAATAAAATAACGCTTACAGATACTAAAGGATATCATTTTAATAGAATATCAAATTATTGAATAGAACCGAATATGCGGTTTTTGATAGTAGAAGAGGGCAAAAGCAAATGGAATCGTGAGCGAGGAAGCGGAGAGAAGTGAAGAGGAGCGGAGAGGAGCGGGATGAGCAAATAGTGCGCGGAGATGCGGACTAGACTAAGAGCACGCGTTGAATTCATTCGAAGCGAGCAGATTCTTTCCCCTACTCACAATACACTCCACTTTCCCTTAATATATGCGCTCCGGTCTATTGATGCGGAGCTTAGTTTTGATTGGTTAATATTGGGACGTGCGTGCAACGCCGCGGGAAACATCTAGTTGAATTATAAATTCAAACTTCTATACCTTGTTCCAAGCACATGATGTGGTTTTTGTAATCACGGGTTTTAACGTTAGAATTCGTAAATTCCAAAATATTTTCGAAAAACAACTTTATCTCATATTACCTTATAACATTAGCTATCCATATTACACAATTTCATTTCACTTTATCTCACGATTACCACAAAATTACAACATTTCCGATGAAAGTATAAAAAGTGTAATGGCCGCCATGTATGGTAAATGACGTTTGTTTGATTACAACAATCATATCTTGCAATGAACGAAGGTGTTACTTTACGCGTGTGGAGGTCATAGTATTTCCCACTAGACTCAGCTCATTCAGCTGCTGCGGTTGGCTTTAAAACTGTTAAACGCGTGATGCCCTTAGTTATAAGAAAATTAACCGTTACCCTTTATTACACTTTCAACTTCCATTTTGTGTAATTAAAATCTGTTAAATGCCATTAATATCATTTTACTTTTGTGTTGTACTCACGCGCATGATACACATGAGCAGGTGTCGTCATTGGCTTTCTTTTTTTCAGCGTCTTTCTGCAAATAGAAATGTAAGAAGTAGAAGCCTACTTACATACTATTTTAATGTAGTCATCATCATCTCCCTGTCCTTTTCCCAGTCATATGGGGTCGGCACAGTATGATTGTAGTCCATACTGTATAGGTTTATTTTTACAATTTTAATAAATAAAAAAAAATAAAAGTAAAAAAAAACTGAAAAGCAGTAAGACACTTTTAAATCCGGTTCTAACATAATTATGCGAGTGTGCAATTGTCTGTGTGTGTTAAGTGAGTCAAGTTAAAACAGTACATAAAATATACGAGAAATCTCAACGTACCCAAAACCACCAGTTCTCCTTCTTTTCGTTGCTGAAAGGCTGAAAATAATTGTACGTTAAGTATGGTAATATAACACAAAGTAAGGTGCTCTAAGACTTATTGGTGGATTGCTATTTTTGTTTTAATAATAAAGATTATTTTAAAATTTAAGCTGCCAGCTATTGACGAAATTTAGATAAAAATAAAAGTTTTCAAAAAATGCGCCAAAGTATGGCAATTTTTCTTTTCACCAATTCAATAGCAGACTTCTAGAAAAGCTAACTTATGGGAAAAACAAAAGTATTTGAAGTAATCAATACAACTCAAAATATCTTATAGAAGCAATAAACTTAAAAGAAAAATTAAGAAGAAAAACTATGTAGACAAATTAGCCTAAAAAGGAGAATCAAGAAGAAACAATCTCTTATCAAGCGTTAGCTCAGCATGTTTCTTTCTACAGGCTAGTGATGCTGCCCCTTCTCCTACTATGACCTAAAAGGCTTAATTCTTTAACTTAAAAATGGGTAACACCTTCTTATAAGATCTTAATTTTTATGATAATTGCGTTCACCAATTAAAATACTAGTCGAAGATACTCTTTAGTGACACCATGGACTATCTAAATAATGTTGGATGGTTGCAATATTTTAGGTTTTCCACGCAAAGCTTCGTTCCCTACCAGTACTTACTGTATTTGGCGTCCTATCGACACATTCTTTGTACATCTGCTGCTCCAAGTCTTGTATGGGCATCTTGCTCCCGTGGCTGCGCTTGAACCGCTCCGTGCTGCTCGAGTCACAGGATCGCTTAGAAACGACAAAATCGAGAAAAAAATATGAATGCATCGTCTCTGTACCATAGGTATTGCTACCCTAAAGTTGTTTTTTTCCAGTTAAGTCACTGATAAATATTGTTAATTTCGGAAACCCATATTGACCATTTCAATCAAATAAATAAATATGCGCTCACGCTCGTAACCCAAAGGGGTAGGCAGAGGTCATGGATTTCCATTTAGCGCGATCCTGGCAAACCTCTCTCGCTTCTTCTAAATTCGTACATCTACGCATGCATGCTCGACTGTTATGGGTGCTTTTTTTTAGTAGGCCATTAATCTGATCGACATAAGTTCTCCTAGGGCGTCTCCTATCAACACTGCCACTCACTTAGCAGTAGCAACATACATTCATTTCGTTACTCTCTCATCATTCATCCTTTCAACATTCCCGAAACACCGAAGCATACCTCTCTCAAGCCTAGTCACAACATTCATTTTTAGCTACACTTTTCAATAAGACAAGAGAAGAAAATGAACCACCAGAAATCAAACTTCTTTAGAAAAGATACAATTGATGGAGAATATCAGAACAGAGAAGAAAAGAGGAAAATAAACTACTTTCTACTCTCCTCATATTTATTTATTTTATTTTAATTGTAGTGGAACTATGTAATTACTATCTCATACACTCTCTTTCACATCGAGAACGAAAATATCCAAAGGGTTATACATCCCTTCTTCAACGTGAGCATGGACAGGTTTGAGGACACTCACCAGGTCAGTCTTAGGAAGTGGTCCAGAATATGTCTTCCGCTTTTTATTTTCTTGTTTTTCGCTCTTGATTAAATTCAATTTTTCTGAATCACTGCGAACATTTAACCAATTCACATCTCACGAAAGAAAAACTACAAGGGCACTACCCAATTCGATCAATAAAAGTAGCAAAATATATACATAGATATATACTATAGGTATACTACTACTAATAGCATATTACGTTCGTTGCGTCATGACTAATTATCAGTAACGAAAGTTATCTTAAATGCTATTTTTGCTTTTTCAATATTCTTTTTGGTATTAATAGTGTCATTTAACTAATTTTTAAAAGCGAAGGGGGCAAATGAGCAATGTGTCGCCTAAAGTTGATTGCCCGTAACCATCCATAACATTACTCTCTTCATGCAAGACCCATCTATATGCATTTCTTTTAGTATTCAATGAAAATCTAGCACGTTTATCGTTATTTACACAGACTTACATACAAACAATATTATATACTATAGATTTGTTATACTCATACAAAATCTCCGGTCTAAAGTGTTCCAAAGACAGTGACAGCAACATTCACACATGTCAAATAGTGTGAAAAGGATAGCGTAATAAAAATAATAAGAAAAACGAGGACAGCTAGTGTTTCTCACTTCAGCGTAAATGTAAACGCATGACGGTAACTGAATAGAAAACGTTCCAATTGGGACGTTTTCGAGTATTCACTTTTTGCCCGCTAAAATAACTGCTACATTTTTCTATTATTTTTAATAATTGCTTATAAATAAACTATAATTTCATGAAAATAAATACTAAATTTTCCTTACTTTTTCTCTCTTTGCATGATATCTTTGAAAATTTTTAACATAGGCGATTGTGTTTCTTTGTCAGATAGTATATTGTTGTCACTGAAACAGAATTGAGATACGTTTTAATTGATATTTGTTTTATTTCATTATAAATCGAGTAAATTCACAAACTCAGTAAAATAGTAAAACTTTTCATCTTTAAATTTCGATATTTCAATTTAGATATAGCAGAACTACTGACGTTTTTCTAAACATGGCCAAAAGTTAACTATCTAAACAAGAGTTAATTAAAAAAACTACAAAAAACCGGATTAACTGTTTATCGTCATTGATCCCAACATCGTATTACCTATAACATTCTTCAAAATCGGTCTAGCCATTAAAGCTACAGAAGGTCATAAAGGAACAAACGGACAAGCAAACATATCCGTGAAAGAAATTGGCATGCTTTTGAGTACTAGTAGACCTATTTTGATTAACACACGACTTTTGTTTACACCAACACGATTGTGACTAAGTATTTTTCGTAAGTAAATCAATTTGGTAAAGATAAATGTCATTGAATCACCTACCATAACTCCTTGACTAGTGACTAGTTAGTCTAACAATGTCGAAGATAACCTACCATAACTCCTTGACTAGAGACCAGCTAGTCTAGATGCCTATCATTTCTCTCTCTCTATGTCAACAAATTGTTAACTATACACAACGAATGCTTTAATAATTTTGAAATACGCTTACCTTTTTTTACTCATTCCCATATTCTTAAAAAGTCAGTTGACGGTGACATGATTATGTTTGTATTTTAGTTTTATTCTTCTACCGCGTGAAAGGAGTTCTTTAAAAAGGTTATATATGTTCTTTACCTTCATTAGAAGCAAGAAACGAGGTTTGTTGTTTCACGTTATTTTTTTATATGCTCCTTTGTATGTTCGGCCGTAAGTAAAGGTGATTTTCATTTTGTTCCTTCTTTACTTTGTTTTGGATATCATGACGAGTCTGAATTAGTTCGTTCTTTTCCGAAATCAGCCATTTTCTAATGTCTTTACCAGGTAATTGGTATAGTTGAATCCTCTTCTTCCTTTCATTATTCAAATAAGTATTGGATTCGATTCCCAGGACAGACAATTATGTGCATGAACATGTCTGTTTGTCTGGGTGTAATTATCTATTTTAGTATGTATTTTCGAAAGGAAAAGTAGTATATGTAGTATATCAGTTATCTGGTTTCCATAGCACGAGCTCTGCTTAGTTTGGGATCAGATGGCCGCGTGTGAGTAGTGTTCCAGGTATTATTATTATAGTCGTAAAAATTATCACCTTTTAACCTTTTTCTGATCTGTTATTATATCAAGCTAAGGTGTAGGGTATAAAATACGTTCAAAGCGAGAATATATTTTAACCTTGCGTGTTATGAATCAATTTTATAACCTTGTAAGAACTTAAGTAACCAATAAAACTAAATAAGAAAAAAAAATACTGTACACGTAGAAAGTATCACTCAAGGAAATTGCGTGTATCCCAGCACATTACGTGGGTGGGCAGCAATAAAACGATATTTGATGCGTTACTCCTGGCCTGCGAATAATTGCCGGGTACGGAGCCGCTCCCGGTGGGAATACGGGATGTACTAACACGGGAAGCGATGGATATCGCTAAACGATCGCTCATAAATGTATTTAATAGTATTACGTATGTACATATAGTCCAGTGGTTGAGCGTGGATCATTCAAAACACGTTTTGTATACCAATAGTCAGGTTTTGTTTTGCCGAAATCATAAATAGTTTGTCTTGGTGACCGTAATGAGTTGTTGAGATAAAGGATGAGGTAAGGCGGATGTCGAAGAATATGTCGTATTTAATATCGATCACTTTATGATCGAAAAAATCGAAATGGTGGTTAAAAATCAAACAAGTGCTACGTGACTGGTATCCATAAACAGCAGGTAACAAAATGCACCTGCTTTTTTGTAGGAAATGGGATGAAATGGATATGGTAAAGGAGGAGGGGTGGATGGAAAGGAAAATAATATAGGATGGAATTTTTCCGGGGAGAAAGTTCTTTAAATGCTTAAAACATTCCTTTAATTAAAAAAGAAGCAAAACTAATATTAAATTAAGGAAACAAAATATCAAAAATCCAAAAAGTCACTTCCGGTCATGAAATCATTTGTTAACTGTTAATTTATTTTTCGAAATTCAAACGTAATTCTAGAATAAATAATCCTCAGAGAGTAAAATCCACGCGCACACATACATAGTTGTCAATATCAAGGTACAGATGTCGTTACTAAGACGTAGGGCAGACTCACCTGTTCCTGCTTTCCCGGAATAACCCCCCGGGACTCTCTGTCCTCATAAACTTGTTTACATGTGTCGTACGTATTTCACTCGCGAGTAACCCCAGGCTAATAGAATAAACCCCTTTTTTATCACTCTTGTTTTACTGACTCTTGGTCCGCAATTTAGTATAAAATGCGTCATAAAAATAAATGTTTGAGGTCAAAGTCAAATTTATTTATATACGCAAACTTGGTTATATATAAAAGTAAATAGAAACGTAAACTTCAATTTGCTGTTTATTGTGTATCGTCTTAAATATAAATAATAATCTAATTTAACAATCATATCACAGCCTTTGTTTTAAGACGAAATATGGAACAATGCAATGTAATTATTGTAGGTTATATATAGATTTAGGAATGTTGATTTTGTAATTCTAGATGTAATTAGTGTGAGTGACATGTAAATGGTTGAATGAAACTGACGTTCATAGATTATATACCTCCAGATACCGCGTTCCATACAAATTCAACATTCAAAAGTGAAGTACGATTTTTGCCGCGAATGTTTACAACCGTTTACATATATAAATACAAATGTTAATCAAAATTAAATTAATTATTATCAACACTTATAACATGTTATGGCGTCGCATTGTTATTGTAAAAAAATGTTTTTAGTTATGTAATATATTCAGAAAACAATATAAATTTAATTAATTATGTTTCTTGAAGGTTGATTGAATGGATTCTACAGGATTTCATAGTCATTTTTTAAAATTACACGGATATACGGATAGGACGGAAACGAATGACTGAGTTGAATTTTACGTAGTCGCCAATTGGCGACTTAAAGTTGCTTCACTTTTGGGACACGGATGCTTCATCTAGAGGTGCGTACTTATTTTAACAAGACTCAATAAAAATGAATATCGTTAAGTACGGAAAAACTACTGGCTGGTTACACAATTGTGAAGTTTGGTCGTCACAAGGAAATGTGCCAAAAAAAAAATCTAACAATGAAAATTATGCAAAATTGTATGGCTTGAAGTCTTATACGCATTTTTTTACTAATGCATGACCACTGTATTATAAAATTCCTGTATATAATATTCTTTAAAGTAGTAAAAAGGGCGAAATTAAATTTATTTTTGTGCTCCAACAAGATATTATAGGTGGCAGCAATAAACTCCGTCGGAATCGAACCTGCCGACCCTCGCTGCGCATGGCTCGCGGGAAGATCATGCGACGTTTGTAATTTATGACTCCCTGTCACTCACGTATTAGCTTCTAGGGTTGTTACATACAAGTTTTTTTAAAGAAATAAGCCCTACAAAAATATTTTCACGAAACACATCGCCATTAACATACATCTAATGAAGTAGACAAACGTACGTAAATATAAATAAATAAACACTCGCGCCCGAAACCCAGACGGGTGGGTAGGAACTACGAAATTCCAATTGGCACGGTCGTAGCACACCTCTCTTGCTTCTACACTAACATATCTACGCATAGATGCTCGTAGCTTACTTATTGATGAAATACTTGACTTTAAATAAAATACTCTCTATATATAATAGCGATGTGTGTATGTTTGTTCCTTATAGACTCCGAAACGCTTCGATCGATGTTGAAGACATTTTCAGGAAATGTTCAAATTGACCTAGCGGATGATCCAGTGAAGTTTGGTAGCGATCGGATTAACGTAAATGGTGGTTTACAACAAAACAACAACAACGCGAAGCTGGGGCGGATCACTAGCTTAATTTTTTTAGCTAGGCCATTAGGTTGTTACATTATTGTCTTGAGTGAACGATGTTAAATTCAAATTATTTGATGTGTGAAAAATGTGTTCAACTTGACGTTTTAGGTTTGGACACAGCTTCTAAAAATTTCCTTATCCCAGAAATTAAACAAAAAACAATGACTTCAGTTCGATGGATAGCGTCTGGCTATCCCATTAAGTTTAACTAAATAGTTTATTACGTTAAATAATAGAATTAACATTAACAAGATAGTGACAACCCTATAATAACGATGTTTACACGGCTCACCTCGCCGTTTAACCTTCTTCTTTATTTATCAGGGCGTCGTGTTGGTGCATTTACATTTACATTCGGAGTACGTCGCGGCTGTCGGGACCACCTCTCCCGAGTCCCGACTTTCGGCGACTCAGACGGGTCACGATTGTTGAATTCACTGAACCATACGAATTCGGGCTGAATTCTTTGACCCGTGCCCATTTTTGCCGCAGTCACAATACCGACTTCACTCTTTTCTTCGATTCTCTATTCTAGCTTCTAGGCTAACTCTCTAGGTATGCATTACGAACAATCTAACTATTAAGCACCATATAGTCTTTAAAGATTGTAAAGGTCTAGAATCATCCTTAGGTGTAAGTCCTCAACGGATGATCAAGGCATTTTCAGAAGCAATGAGAAGTGATAGAAGTATATTTGTTTCCACAGCATAAACTCCTTTGAATATTAAATAAAAGAAATACAGTTGTATTTTAGCCCGGTAGAAATGTTTGTTTATCAATATAGCAATACATTGTTTGATTTGCCATTTGGAGTGTTAAACGCACTTGGTTGGTAGAAGTAATTATATAACAAAGTAAAAAAAAACGTAGTGTCTGACCTGAAGGTCATACATAATGTATCTTCTATTATTTACTTCTAGTTATAACAATAAATATATTATTCCAACAAATAAAGATCAAAGAAAACGGATCCGCATCTCTACCATCAAGATACAGGATCAATATATTGCAGTAACTCTTAATGGAATACCTTTCAAGATCTCATTACGTATAAAACTAAATAACATTGAAAAACAACGGGTTAACACCTTATCTAATAGAAAGCGGAATGGGTAGAGAGTTTCAATTACCGGAGCAAAGGTGGAATCACCCGGGAACTGATATTGGTCCTTCTGAAAGGATCAGTGTAGAATCCACACGCTACGGACGCGTCGTAAACTGACTGACTTACCCTAAAGGTCGAAATGCCGAGGGGCCCGATACTGTTCGTATTACCTTACAATAAACATGGTACAAGGTATAAGCTTATTGGAATTTCCTCAGTTTCGTTTTCTATGCCTAATAACTAAATTAGTTGATATGCCATTTATATTGTTATATTGCAACGCTTTTGTGACAATTGTACATATTTTTTTTCCGAAAAATCCTACCACTAGTATATATGTGAAAGTTTATAAAGATAGCTGTTTGTTACTCTCATGAAAAAACTTTTTAACAAAAAGAAAAGATTTATTGAAACTTCACTCTTTTCAAATTATAAAGATGTAGATTGTACGACAGTTACCTGGGAGAGAAATTACTATATCAAAATTATCTCAGTATTATTTGAAGAGTATTCTTTGATTTAACATATATTTGACAGAGATTATGGCGCACGGGATGAAAAATCTGGCTATTGACGAAGAAATAAACGGGAAACCAGACTATATTCAAAATGGTTTGTTAATAGGTTTGTCGCCATTTTGCAATTACCAATGACAGGAGAGTTCTTTAATCGCTTCTGCTTGTGGTTTGTCCAATCGCTAATACGTCGATGTATCGATAGGTGATGCGATAGAGACAACACGGCGTTTTTACGATTGTGGCCTTTTTACGTACATATAGTACGATCCGCGAACATTGGCGTGAAAGAGATAAGTAGAAAGAAGTAAGGACCAAATTTGGAGTTGACTAAATGTCCCTTAGAGTTATTAACAAGCTTTTATTATCTTGAATCTTATGAACGAAAATCTATTTAACGTGATTTTGAACCCTTTTAAAACGTCGGATTAATTTGAAACGCTCCATAATTATCAAGGACCGATGACAATGCAATAAATTAAATAGTTTGTCCCATTATCTTGAGGATTTACGATTTTTTAAATATTGAGAATAACGCCATCTAGATGTGTAAAATTTAAATGACAATGGATACTATATGTATTAGAACGTAGCGTGTTTTTTAGTTTCTAAAACTATTAATTATTTTTTTGATATTTTATTAATTTCTTAGATTGTTTTGCTTAATAAAAAAAACGTCACGTGTACGACTGCACTTCACACCATCTAAATCCAACAAATATAAACATTCTACAAAAAAATTGTCAAACAACTTACAATGAGTTTATTCGCAATAATATTACCATTAATTTGAGCCTTGTCTATAGAACGAAAAAACATAATTTATATATCAATTAAAACGGTGTGCCAAAAGGCTACAACCATACTATAGTCAGAACAAAATACGGTACGGAAATGAAAACACCGCGTTATAGAATTGTTTACACCGCGGCTTACACGTCTCGGTACATATCCCGGATTTACTCGGCATCTTCAATGAGAGAGCTCTTTATTGTTATAGGACCTTATACGGGAGCATTCGGTCGAAATACCCGCACGCATTAGCGTTGCTCGTAACCACAAAGAAACGCTGTAAACAGCTTGAAGACCATGTTTCAACGAAATAACATTTAATCTCTTGCAATAAGAGTTTTATTTAAAGCAATATCATTTACTACTATTCATGAAATGTTCCCTTCTTAGCTTTTTTAAATCCTCCTCATGAATCTTTGAGATTCTACCCAATAGGGTAAACTATGAATGTTGACTGACTTGAATTTTGGAATTATTCATTTCTCTGTGTAGACGTTTGTCAAGAATTTTAAATAAAACAAAAGAGATTTTATTACAAATGTACTTTATTACATTTTTTTTAATTGAGCAAGGTGGCAAACGAGCAAGCGGATCACCCATAGGAATCTGCAACAAGCTAATGAGGTCAACGAGGTCTTTTTTGGGTTTCGAATTTGACCGTAGTCTTACGTAGAGCTCGCACACTGACATTCACCCTGACGACTTCGGCCATGGGTAGCTAGTATTTTAAAATCATAATTATCTTTTTTATTATGTAAACTTACATTATCTTTTGTGATAATCATTGTTTACCCTTGAATACCATTAAAATTAAAATAAAACCGTAGACAAAAAATGGAACGCTTGATCCTTTTAAGCATTAAAAAGCAAAATGATTTCTGCCCTATAGGCATAGACTACACAAATGGTTCGCCCATTTGTGTATTTATAAATGTTAGCGTCTTTTGTTTTTTTCTTTGCAGCCATTTTGAAAATTGCAAACCGACATTACGATGAATCTGGATTTTTTTCTTTTAGCATTTTATTTTCCTATGATCCTTCACCGCAGTCCGGGACAAAGGTAGAGTGTTCTGGGGTCTTAATTAGCATTTTAGGACGAAGCCCGATCTCGCAGTCATTGTTTTAAAGTAGACAAGGATGGATATATTTTTTAATTGTAGCTAAAATGGATTACGGATATCCGAAATATATATTTTTTTTGTTTCTTAATGTTACGTGACAATTGGCTACCCATGGAGTTATGGATACCCAGGGCGTTTGTAGAAAAGTGCTCACTTTTGATTAGCAGTGTACCTTTAGCTCCTTTGCCTTGCCATACAAAAGTGTTATGATTAATTAGTTAAGGAGTGTCATGAGTATAATCGCGTGGAAAATGTATGTTTTACTTTTACTTATCAATTGATTTATTACACAGTAGCAATGCTTACAGTACTGCTGTTATATTTCGCCTCGTGTCAGCGCGGGCACGGGAGAGGGACGGTATGTATTACAAATCTATTTCACTCCCCGCCGGTACAGTCACGCTCTAATTGTGCGGGGCCCGACAAGCGCTGGACGGTGTTATGCATGAGTAACAAAGCATTGTTTAAAATTTATTTAAGTAATATAAATGATAAATTTATATTTTTCGATCATGAGTAATGGGGAATCTAACATGTCACACTCCTCTATTTCTTTTTATGATCTAGCAAAGAACGTGTGAAATTAAAAGAAAATTTTCTTTTACGGTAGAAAGTGTCAAACGACCAAGTGGATCACCTGATGTTAAGTGACCGCTACCCATAGATATCTATGACGTTCGACCACTAAAAAAAGAGATCGAATCTGAACTGTCCCTAAACCATGTTCATGTGTAAAGCACGGCACGATATCGCGCCGCTTAGACGGCAACCATGTGTATCTGAAAAGAGCTTGAGTCCAGTAATATACATGTCCTGTACATGATTTTAGATCCTTATTTATGGAATAACTCTGAACAAAATTAGTAGAAAGTGTAACTTAAAATTAATGAAATTAAATGTGATAACTTGATCCCTGTTACATAAAGCCATCCAAAAAAGCAACGCTGCGAACTGCTCGAAGCTTTTAAATTCCATTTAGCGGGACTCTACGCCGATTGTGAAGCGAATATAAATAATGTGGAACACTATCGCAAATACGGGCGATTTCCCGAATCGAGCGGTATGGTTTTATTCCCATTTGTTTTGTGAAAAAGAGGCCCGTTTTATGACGCTAAAATGCCGCATTAATGAATACATAATTACACATGTGTCCTTATACGTTTATTTGGGGGTAAAGTGTTGTATTAGCGGCTACTTTATGTGTAGAATAATAAGTGGACTGAACTGAACATCGTTAAAAAATTGCACGGCGGGTGAAACCGCGGGCACAGCTAGTGGTATCATTGTCTCCTTTAAATATAAATCTATATTACTTTGCCTAGGGAGTGATCAGCGTAGAATGAACGCGACTGTACATTGTAGCCTCGTATAGTGGGCTTAGTGCGTTGACTTCCTTTGTTCTTCTCCCCTAAACTATTAAGGCTAATGAATAAAGCCTTTTAAGTAATGTTTTTTTTATTTCAAATAATAGTTTACTGCGCAACTGACGACTGTAACATGGTTATTACAAATAATATTATAATACGAAAGTAGCAGATATGCCATTAGATGTCGAAAAGTGAAGACTCGAAAGCGTTCCAATTGGAACGATTTTCCTATAGTTTACGTCATTTGTTTACATTTACGCATGTGACAAACACTAGCTGTCCTCTTTTTTCTTATTATTTTAATTACGCTATCCTTTTCACACTATTGGACATGTGTGAATGTTGCTGTCACTGTCTTTGGAAGACTTTCGACCGGTGATTTTGTATGAGTATAACATATCTATAGTATATAATATATCAACAGATCATTCTACAACGCGGCTAAGAGACAGGAAATTACGTCAAAATTACTATGACTATATAGTGGATAGAATATATTAGTTGTGGAACCATCGAGATGGAAATATTTTGAAAATATTGTTATTTAAAAAAATATAATATTACAAAATATCCTACGTATTTATCCGAAGGGCTTTCAAATCCTTTGTTCGCTGCATTGAAAAGGAAACCGTCGCGAATCTTATTCAGTCCGTTGTCTTTTTGTTATGGGGTAAACTCACCAATTATATGCACCGAAAATTAAGAATAATTTAAATGATCAAAATATGTTATAAGCTTTATTCATGTAGTTTTTATTACCCGACTAACAAACCCGCACCGGCTTCGCACGGGTAGTATTATGTTGAACCGATCGCTACCAAACTTTACAGGATCACCCGCTAGGCCGATCTGAAGATTCCCTGAAAGTATCATCGAAATCAGTCAAGCGGTTCGAACTCTATACATACATACACACATCGCTTTTTATATAGATATAGTATGTACATATGTTCCATTGTGATCGTGTTTCAGTAGATTCGTATTCTGCCCCAGTCTGGCAGATCTATGATTTTATAAACAGTCAAAGTCAAAGGCGTTAAATGACCAGGGATATCGCACTTTTATTGAAACGCTGGTTTGTACCAAAGGGCCACGTAATGGACTACTTTCTTATGGAAGTAGGTGGCACAAGAGCAAACGGATCACCTGATGTTAACTAAGCGCTACCCATAGACATCCGCAACAAGCAAATGTGTTGCAGATGCGTTGCCTACCTTTAATGGACAGAGGAGGGCATGGGAGGAGGGCCAGGAAAAATGATTTTCCCTTCTTCCCGTTAACCCCTTCCCCGTCCTATCCTCTTCCCGTTTCCATCCTATCCTTATGAGAAAAGGTTCGGAAGGGGAAGAGGACTGAAATTAGGCCTCCGGCACCTCACTCAGACGAAACGCAGAGTACTTCTACTTCACGCCTGTTTTCTGTGAGGTCGTGGTATTTCACCGGCCCAGCTGCGGGCTCTGCCACTGTCAAAAGACTACACTCAGAAGTGGGAGATATATGCGAAAGCTTTAGTAATCCGCTAATATTGCTGACGATATTTGTTGCCGTAGTGTTCTGTATTCCATCAAAGTAAATGTTCCTGCTTGTATCTTGTTAATTTATTTTTAATTTAATTTTGGGTTTGTTGTGAGTAAATAAGTAGATTTCTTCTTTCTTTCTTCCTTTAATCGGTTGAATATTATAAATGTAACAAATTTGGACGCAATCGAGTCCCGTTACCCCAACAATATAATGAGATTCGAATTTAAACATCTGTTCGCGATTGGATTAAGATATTATTCCGCGCGACGTCCACAACCGGTGCTGCCACCCCACGACGCTTCTTCGGAATTACAATGCTCTTTGTTCAAAGAATTATTCTAAACGAGGTGAGTTAGCGGTTTAATTCTCAAATTTATTAATAACTTTTGGACCAATATAAACATTAACTGTATGTGCCTTTTTACGTATTTGCAGCGTAAGATTATAGAAAATTGCTGTTACTCACGATTTCGGTCGCTTAATTTTTTTACGCAACAGTAATTCACCCTTTCTTCCTTATATTCTTAGAGGTTAAATTTCCAAAAATCCTTGCATATTACAATGAAGGAACCTTGCTGTACAATAACGTTCGTAGTTCATTAAGTAATATCGGCTGTACGTTAGGATGTCTGTCAGTCCGATCGTATTTTAATGTAAATAAATCAACTAGGTAATCGAGTATTGAAAAGTATCTTGAATATTTAGGTAATAGTCCACACTAAATGGACTAAATGTTATGGGATAAGCCCCATTTTTGACGGCAATAAATGGAATCAAACCAAGTGTTATGTTTGATATGTTTTGTATGTAATCCTGGTATCGCACTATATTAATTTGTCACATTTAAAGCATTTTTTCTACGCCCAAAGCAAAACAATCGCGGCGCTCTGTCTGCTATTTTTTCTACACCGTCACTGTTCGGTTTGTTGCCGTAATCACTCAGCGCTTCCAACAAAATATGAATGCGCTCGAAATTATGAGATATAGCTTTTGTAAGCGCACGCTTTTCGCAGCCGTGCCGTCACAGATTACTTTGTATATAAAAAAGCGGGAAGTCTTTGTCTGGCGGTCCATCAGTTGTAACTGAAACCTTGTGAAAACCTCATCAGTTTTTTTAAATAGATTTATCATTGAAATTTAAAAGGAAAACGATCATTTTGTATTGATTAGTATATATTAGCGTAAGTAGAAGATCAAATGACTCATTTTACCTTAAGCATACAATTTCGCCTCAAATCCTTAACAACAGAACTCTTACTGATCTGTTTAACTCCTTGGCCTTGCGAAGAGACGACGCTTCCATTTGCATTTTAATCGTTTATACCATAAGGTGTATTCCGAAGACATATTTCGAACAATTCCTGTCGCTAAATATACTAACGTTGAATAGACCAGAGGTACAGAGAAATACAACCATATCATGACATGGTTGTATTTCATGAAATGGTTGTATATCATGACGTGGTTGTATTTCATGAAATAGCAACCGGCGAGTGCCAAAAGCGACTCAAATGCGTTCCGAATTAGGGCGTTATATTTACGAAATTTCATTTAAATTTTTACACAAATATATAAAGTTTCTCTTTCTTAATTTGGAATTTTATTAAACCTTTTGATGTCGTGGAAACTCTTATTAATGATATCGCCAAACGTTGACTGTTATACCATTAAACGTTGATGTTTGAGCGATATAGTCAGATTTAGACGGCCATTTCATGAAATGGTCGGCCACATGATGAAATGATCAATTCTACGATATGGTCACGACAAGATCAATCTTCAGCGGTATTTTCGCTATACAACTTAGGGACTTTCTTTTCTTTTCTTTCTGCTTACTTTTCTTTCGTAATATGCTGAAACGTACCTCGAGTTCCTCTGGATAATGTTCAAGGCCGGTGATCACTTTGCATAAAGTAATTATTCTACGGAGAACGGTAATGTATCAAAAACTACTAGAAAAATACATTTCTTTCTTTCAATTTGACAACATTGAAAGAAAATCTGTCATTTTTTATATTCATCAATATCTTGTGTATCCGTGTGAACTCATTTTTAAATACTGTTATAGAAAACAGATCGGTATTTAATTTTTATCGTTGAAATTACAAAAACTGTATTTTGTCGAGTGCAAATTTCTACTGTACCGCCATCTATTATCGAATAGTAGAAATCCAAAAAAATATTAAATTTAGATAATATTTTATTTAACTTTTTGATCGTGTTTCACGTTTCAAATTATTACCTCATATATTAGATTTCTTAAGATATCATTTCTTTAATTTCTCCATACCTTATACGTGTTTAAATCGTGTGGACGTGTGCATCAAACGCTTATTTTGGCATCTCCTGCCATCTAGCGGAACAAAATAAAATATTTTCTCTATTTTAATGACAACGATAGGATTAGTGTGTACTAGATGGCAGTGTAACAAAAATCAACCTTATTGAAAAAAAAATTTAATATTGTATGTAAATATCTAGACTAGACTGTAGAACAAAATTTTCAAATAGAAAATTATAAATTCTTAAACTCCTTTTTTCTTTCAACTATAAATGCTCACGTAATTCAATGTCTTACCTTTCATCATAACGTGTTATTTCTTTGCTGCTTAATAATTAATATGGCAATAATATAGACAGAACCAAGGTTACAAAATATGTATTTGCATAAAACAATTGAGGAAGAGATAAAAAAACGTTTAAATTTTTGATAGAGTCATATCTCAAGAATGATAATTATAATCGTGATGTTCTGATACATTAATTTTGGAATGACAGCTTTGTAATTTAATAGTTTCGAAGTTGTACTCCCCTCTGTACGGAACAAGGATGCTTTGTGCCATTTCCTTTTGTTAGAAAAAACACAACAGCTAACATTAGAAGCCGAATTTACCAAACTCTATGGTAATGTTAATAGATCTGCAAAAATCACCTTTAACCTGAGGCCTTAAGGATAACCTGATAAAGGTATTGTATGCTTGTATAAGATAAAAAAGGTTATCTATTGTAATTTATTACAAATAATATTGTTCAAAAAATATATTTAAAACGCAAAACTTTAGTGATGGCCAAGATATTGTCCAACAGAATTATGGTCAACTCTGTCCCAAGGTATGAATAGTGACAAGCCGGAATCATGGCTGGTCGCTTGGACATGCTTCCTTTGACAGTTGGCGTAACAAATGAAATCACAAGTTTGAGTTTTTTCGTTGAAATGTAAACCTTCGGAGCATGCAACTAAGGTTGGATTTTTGCCGTCGCATCTCCAGAATTTGTCGCAGTCTGTCACGTGTGGCCAAGGTGCTACGTTGCAATCGGTCTCACACTTATTATTGCCATTACCATCGCCACCTTCACCACCACCTTCACCACCACCGTCACCTCCACCGTCACCTCCACCGTCACCTGCACCGTTCTCGCAACCAGCGTCCGCAGGGAAGGCGCAAACCTGTTGAACAATTGTTGTACACATATGAACGCCCTGCTGAATGTGAGTCTTAGAGTAACATCTACTCATAACAATCACGATTCGATCTAATGCATTTAAATTTAATAACTTTTAGTGTATAATTACTTAATTAGGCGTTTTACCACAATCACATTGTGTAATTTCATCAAAAGAAAGAACTGCAATTTTTAATATAATTTGTAAGATAATTAAAAAAAAACTTTTTTGACCTGTAGCTTAGGACTGAAATGTAGTCCAGAAGGGCAGGAGTGCTCAACCTTTTCACCCCTAACGCAATAGAAGAATTTCGTGCAGTCACATTCATGAGGTAGAAGCTTGTGGATGGAAAAATCAGCGGGGCATCCGTTGGGCAAAAGTTCTATATCGTCTACATCACCGCCACCTTCACCGTCTCCACCATTTCCTCCATCTCCATCTCCTCCGCCACCTCCTCCGCCATCTCCTCCGCCACCTCCTCCGCCATCTCCTCCGCCACCTCCTCCGCCATCTCCTCCGCCACCTCCTCCTCCACCTCCGCAATCACAGCCTCCTCCGGCGTTGGGGTCACAACCAGCATTTTTAGGTAAATCGCAAACCTGTCATCAAAATTTTCTTTAAAGTAAGCTTGGCTCTACTGGAGATCTCATAACGTTTTCACAGAACCAGCATTAAGAACCTGTCAGTCTTGGCAATCTATTCAACATAAAACGTTTTTGGTGTGATATAATTTTACTAGATATTGAACTAGATAGCGCTAATAATAATCTAGGAAATTAAAGTAAAGTGTTGAAATATGTTTAGTTTGTCTAGCTACGACGATCAAATTTTTCTCTTTGTATCAAAACGACCCAGAGATATACGGTAACTGATTGGTTAACTTGAATGCGAGGAAATATTAACATCTGACAGAAAAGTACTGTTGCGTTCCGTCATTAGATTTGACAAAACTTTCCTTTACAAACTTGTTATAATTTCTGAATAAAATTTTCCTTTAAAATATTTAAAAATGAATAAAGTTTTACTTTCATTTCAACTCTTCGTATTGTGTTACGTCACGCCAAAACTAAAGTCTTAGAATGTGAAATTCCGTTACCAATTTAATCTTACAATATCGTCAATTTCTTCAACTTCAAAAATACTTGTGTTACCTGTAATTGTGCATTGAAATGCGTTCCAGCCGAACAATCGCGCTCCAGCAGTTCCCCTCGCGAACAGTAATAGAACTTAGAGCAGTTAGTTTCATGCGGTAACAACTGGTGAATACTGAAGTCTGCGGGGCAACCGTTCGGAAGTGTGCATTCACGACAAGGCGGTGGCGTGGGCGTCGTTGTTGTTGTCGGTCCTGTTGTCGTCGAAGTTGTTGTTGTTGCAGGAGGACATATTGTGGAAGGAGTTGTTGTTGAAGGAATTGCCGTTGTTGTTGATGGAGTTGTCGTCGTTGCTGGGGGACATAGTGTTGAAGGAGTTGTAGTCGAAGTAGTAGTTGTGGTTGCCGGTGGACATATTGTTGTAGTAGTGGTTGACCCATCTGGCGTAGGAGATCCAGGGAGAGTACAATTCGCCAATGTCGGATGAATGCATACCTGTTAACAAATCAGTAAAGATTTTAAAATGGCCTGATATTGTTATCATTATTGATGACATACCATTTTGTATTCTTTAACAAAATTAATGATTTATCGCTGATTAATTCACGTGAAAGACCTATAGACGTTGTTTGGCAGTGAAATCGACTAGCATGCCGTGACGGCAAACGACATGTCGCTCTAATTGCATTACGCCTCATCTATTTTACCTACCTACCCTACCGACAAACCTATCTAGTTTACTTTACCTCCCACATTCTGTAACTGTTACTTATTATAATTAAAATAATATTGATTTTAATTACGAAGCTGTATTCTGGCTTATTGTACTACTCCTTTTTTATTTATTATAAATTTGTATATCCAAATATATGGTTGTCACATTTGCAGCGTCCAGTGATAGACAACTTTTTAATAATTATAGTGTTGTATTATCAGCTTACTTGTAATACTGCAGAAAATTCCGTGCCTAAAGCGCAATCCCTTGGCGCTAGCCATCTTAGACCATATTCACAATAGTAAAATTTGGTGCAATCATAATCGTGGGGTAGGAGATAATGAGTCTTGTTCGAGGGGCAGCGTTCGTCGGGAACAACTCGTCTGTCTTCCTGGAATACGTCCTCGTCTACTTTGACAGCTTGGTTCACTGGAGTGTCCTGATCCCAAGGCATTCCTTGCCCCAGAGCTAGGAGAGCCAATAGAAATATCTCTCCTGTAAGTACATAAAGATTCATATGATAAAAACAGGGAAGTAGTCATTAATAGGGATAAGGGACGGTGACGGCTACGCGGGAACCAGTGTTGCTAAACGCGAAGCGGAAAAACGTCGACAATGTAGAGAATTATGTGGTTGACATTGTCAGTACATTTTGTGCCCCCTGTATCAACATATATATCAACAAAGACAAAAACGCATCGGTGTCGAGTCTTTACTTGTGTATGCAGCTGAGCTTCTCTGAAAGGGCGGGACAAATTTTAGTGAAATTTTGTGTGTGAAAAGTTTCCGAGATGGTTAAGATTCAAAATTAGACCTGGTAGATGGCGTTGTTATCGGCTTCCGGAAGATTCTAAAATCGTGATAAATAACGAAAAAATGTTACCTGAATCTGCAACGATTGCGGACTCATCTGGAATTTTTTTGTAAAACTATGGACTCGCGCTCCGCTAGCCTATATATAATGTGAGCCTTGCGATTTTAATAATTTAACCGACGATGATCCAGCCTAAGCTGAACCCTATTTAATATGATCGATCATATAGAACTGAGCTCAACATTTGATTTAAATCATATTTCCGTACAAGCTTTCATCCTCTACTTTAAACCTTTAGGGGATTAATTTAGAAAAATCAATGTTTACTGCTCCACTAACTCCAGTAATAACGGAAATATATGAATATGTCTAAGTTTTAGGCCTAGCAGTTTGGGCTGTGCATTGACATATCAGTCAGTCAGTATAGAAGAAAAGCACGATGAAAATCTGATAGCGATCCAATACAAAATCCAAAACTTAAAAGGATCATCATTAGGATTTTGTATCAGTATCTTGTGTTTCGATGTAAACTTTCATAACACAATTTATCATTATACCATTATCAACTGTAATCACATCTGATTACGGTTGATTTTGATGTGATATTACTGCCATCGAAGTTGATAATCTTTGTGTGATTTTTTTTATCAATGCCTTGGAAAGAATAATAAGAGCGGTGTATTTATTGTGATTGAAATTCTTGATTAGATTGAAGATAATCTGAATTTAATCACGCAATAAGTAACATTTAGGTGTTGCATTTGTGCAAACCGGAGGCAATCGATAAAGAATAATCTATTAATACTCGAACCAAATCGATTTTTGATTAACAAAAGACAAATTTTCTAGCTTTTAGGGTTTCAGATTTATCGACATCTACAATAAAATATATCGATTTCGTGACTCCCTCAACCAGCGATGATCATCAAAAGTCTACCTCTACGGCACTTTCTGAAGTTTCTACTCGCATACAAGCAAGAAATCAGGAACATTCTCCAACTCCTCGTATATATTTGTACTCATACTTCGTTCTACATTCTATAAATAAGATATTACGACATGATGATGCTAGAAAGATGAAGGATTTAAGATAAGTTGTCCTCGGCTGACTTATCAAACGTACAAAATATCAATTACCTAGCTTATTATCAGAATCAATAATATCGGAAATTATATAAATTTCGTGAAAGCCTGCAAAGAATAAACGTAATTCCACAACAAAAATATGTCATGTAAATTCGATAGTAAAAAAAATAAGGATTTTGTCCGTTTCTTTATTGTAGAACTAACTGTGTCTATCAAATTACATAAATATGTATACATAGTCATTGAATGGTTCCACCACACATGCGCAATCTGTAAACTAAGATTGCTACTCAGCATTTGTATAAATAATAATTTTCTCTCTATAATTAACGAGTACGTTCTAAACTGTGTCACGGTTCACTACTCAGGGAAAGATTTGTCAGCTTTACTCAACTTACTTAACTTTAACTATAAGCTATAAACCTTTCGGATTGTGAATCTGTGTTTTACATGCTCCAAACGTTTACTCGTACAGGCTAACTGGCCTGTACATATGGTCCTTCGAACCGGATCTGAACCAGCGACCTATGGATACCTGCGATAATATATGGATATGTAGTACCTACATTACACTTCGAGGACTGCTGGACCAGGGCTTACAAGGGAATCTAATAACCGAGCAACAGCTCAACTTCTTCGTCTGCGTAAAAAGCGACTAAATGCGACTAAATATTTGGAGTGGGAACGCTTTCAGGAGACTGTAAAGGACGCCTACAGCTAGCCTGTAATCTATATCTGCTAGCTACGAATTCGAAACTGAAGCTCTCATTGTAAAAAAAAACTAACTAACCATTTACCCAACTCGTCCCTTGTACAAGCTAACTGGCCTTTTGCGCAAATCTGTGCCAATCTTGGAGCTTGACTCTAACACCGATCTCATAATTTTCAAACAATAAAAGTATTATAAGCTCTGCAACCAATTTTACATGATATAATTTTGGTAGGATTATTCATATTCCAAAGCGATAGATCTCCCCAAATCGCGTTCAAATCATAAACAGCCATATAAACGTTTATTAATAGATGTAAAGAAATGAAATTGTTTTACATACCAGTCATAGCGTCGCTTTGACGCTTTAAATCTGATCAAAATTGCAACTTGACTCGTGATCTCTTATGCACTGGATTATTAATTTTGACAGAAGTGCTTTTTATTCTTATGACTGCATTTAATGTCATTGATAATATCACACAATTGATAAATTAGGTGATACAATCTCCAATATCTTATTAACAATCATTTTGGATAACAATTTGTCGACCATGAAATCTTTCTATGTATCAACTAATCCCAGCTGATCGTTCCTTTTTTTCTGTTTTACAATAAACTAATTTCTTATAGTTATTTGATTGTAATTATAATTCAATAGTCACATTTTTTACCACGTTAGGTAAGTTCTTTTAAAGATTTACGTTCAAAACAAATTTCCTGAAATATGTTCACTAAATGTAACATCGGAATAGCTCAGCAAAATCATTGTATTCATAAATGAAGACCTTTCAATTAAAATTGTTGGTATAAGGGACAAAGGGCTGCTCATCAGCGGGCGAAAAAACTCTGTCGTGATTCTGCTAACACAATAGTATCATATTGGTCTCTCAATAGTTTTATAATTGTTGATTTGACATTTTATTAATGACTATTAACCTCCCCCAGCTTCGCTCGGATACAAATATATGGCCTATGTTACTCGCTGCTAGAAGGGCTTTCTATTGGTAAAAGTTTCGAAATCTGTTTGGTAGTTTTCGAGTACATCGGGAACAAACAAAGAATCAAATCTAAACTAATATTATAAATACGAAAGTTTGTATGTATGGATGTTTGTTACTCTTTCACGCAAAAACGGCTTTACCGATCTGTATGAAATTTTGCACACATATAGATTATAGTCTGGAATAGTATATATACTACTTTTTATCCAGAAAAAACAGTTTCCGTGGGATATTTATTTTACAGGTGAATATCTACGTATATAAAAGGCGATATGTGTATGTATGTATGTTCCCTATAGATTCTGAAACGGCCACCCGGGCAAAGCCGGGGCGGACAACTAGTATATATTTATTATGGTATAATGATTTGTTATTACCAACGCCGGGCAGTGGATAGCTATTGGTTGAAAAGAAGAACATTTGTTATTGGCGCGCCATCAGGTTATTAATATAGGAGCAGAGTGGACCCAGTCTCTTGTCTATGGTCGTTGATCTAACATGGCGACGTGCTATGAAATGATTATTGGGTTGTATTTAAAATACGTTATTCATAATTCAGAACTTTATTAATAACACAATAGTACAATTTAAAAACCGTAAGCAATCTAACATTGCGTATTTTTTTTGATTTCCTAAAAGATTGTTAATTAGATCATAGAGATTGCGACATAACTTTATCGAAAAGATAATCAGCAGGAAATTACGCGGAACGCACGATAACTACGACCAAAACCAACTTAAATTACCAGAAATACAAAAATAATATTTTTGTATTACATGTATATGTTCCCGAGGAGAGTTGACATTAGGCAGGCGGCTGTGCTTAAAAACGGTAGCCAAAACCTATACAGTATGGACTACAATCAGACTGTCCCGATCCCACATGGGTTGAAATAGATGACGATGATTAAATTAAAAGAGTACGTATATGTATGAATGTAGAAGAAGCGAGGTGGGACAGAACCTAACCAAATGAAATCAGCCTACATCTCTAGTTATTTGTTGCTGATTTTAGCTACCCTATCCTTACTAGGTATACGTTTTTTTTTTATATTTGGCTTAAAATAATTCTATGAAATAAAACCAAAAGCTATTGGTAAAATTTATTAGTTTTGATTATTATATAAAAATTGATATGTCGATCTGGTAAAATTTAGTATTGTCATTATAGATCACCTATGTATCGTCCGACCCAGTTATGGTCTACTCTGTGCCAAGGTATGAAAAGTTTCAAGCCCGCGCTGTGAGAGGTAGCTTGTATCTCCTTTCTCTCGCAATTGGCGTAACAAATGAAATCGCAAGTCTGAGTTTCGGCATTGAAATGTAGACCTTCGGAGCATAAAACTAGGGTTGGATTTTCGCCGTCACATCTCCAAAATTTATCGCAGTCCGTTTCGTGGGGCCAAGGCAGTACATTGCAGCCATCTTTGCACTTATTGATATTTCCATCTCCATCTCCTTCACCACTTTCGCAGCCAGCGTTTTCAGGATAGTCACACACCTGTAAGAACAGATGTTTTTTTTACAATCCTTAGAACTATCATTACAAATCACAGATCTAATCTAGCGGATCTAGTATGTGGTATAAGTTATTAATTATGATAACAAGTGATAAATAGACCAAGACCTGGTGTAGCTAATATATTTGAAATATTGATAAATTGAATTGCATTTATATTGCTCAATGATTTTCTTTTAGCTAACGCAAAAAAGACAATTAAATACTTTAAAAATACTTTACCTCCAGTACTGGATTGAAGTGTAGTCCAGCCGAACATTCCCGCGTTTCTAGTTCCCCACGAACGCAGTAATAGAATTGCGAGCAGTTTGTCTCATGTGGCAACAATTTGTGTATATGGAAGTCCGCAGGACAACCATTGGGTAGTGTTTCGTTGCTACCGCATGATGGTGGAGTTGTTGGTGCTAATGTAGTTGTGGTTGTGGGTGCTTGAGTAGTTGTGGTAGTAGTAGTAGTCGTTGGTGCTGGTGTCGTAGTAGTTGTTGGTACCGGTGTTGTTGTAGTAGTTGTAGGCGCTGGTGTTGTCGTAGTAGTAGTTGTAGGCGCTGGTGTTGTCGTAGTAGTAGTCGTTGGGGCTGGTGTTGTCGTAGTAGTAGTCGTTGGCGCTGGTGTTGTCGTAGTAGTAGTCGTTGTTGTCGGAGCAGGCGTTGTTGTAGTAGTAGTGGTTGTTGTCGGAGCGGGCGTTGTTGTAGTAGTAGTAGTGGTTGTCGTCGGAGCAGGTGTTGTTGTTGTAGTGGTCGTCGGGGCAGGTGTTGTTGTAGTGGTTGTTGTCGTTGGAGCTTGCGTAGTTGTAGTTGTCGGGACTGGTGTGGTAGTCGTAGTTGTTGTTTCAGGTGGCGTGGGCGATCCTGGGAGTGTGCAATTTGCCAAAACCGGATGAATACACACCTGGTAAAAATAATAAAAGATTGTTAATATACGTGGTATACGAAAAGGATCTGATATGATATTAGGTGACGACCATACAACCAATAACATGGTCCATGAAAGCTTTTATATAAAGAGAAGGAGGAAATAAAAAAGAGAATTGGCCTATGAGCTTTTAACGAACCAAACACAGAATTTGTAATACAGCATGTATTAGAAATTTGCTTCTATGTTATCTTTGAATTAGTTGCCCCTGTTTTCATGGTTAAACACTCAAAATAGCTCTAATTTTATCAGAATAACTTTAAAGTGGCAACAACACTTTCCAGGTAACAAGTTTAGCGTAATTATAATAAAGGAAGGTGAGCAGCTTTGTCCACTAGTATTAACTAGTAGTGCTATGAACTATATTTAGTACTAATGTACCAAATACAGTTCATAACACACACTTTCGTTATTTTGCTATATAATAAATAAGCTTACTTGTATTTCCGCAGAGAATTCGGTACCTAAAGCACAGTCCCGTGGCGTTACCCATCTTAGACCATACTCGCAGTAGTAAAATTTGGTGCAATCGTAATCATGTGGGATAAGGAAATGAGTTTGATCTTCGGGACATCGCTCATCGGGAACTCTTCTGTCTTCCTGGAGGAACGGGTCCTCATCACTGGCTGGCAGTGCGTCTATACCCTCAGGGACAACATCATCCCATGGCATCCCCTGGGCTAAAGCCAGGAGAGCTAGGAGTATTAGTTTTCCTGGTTAAAAACAACACTAAATTAAAATTTGCTTACAAAGTAAACTAAGGTTTTCTGTATGCAAGCAAAATTTGTTTTTCATTAATTCTCTCTTAAAGCTTCTTTTTGTATTCATTAATCATCATCACAATTGGTCGCAATAGATCTACTAATCTACTCTTAATGTCAAATCCAATCAAAGCAGCAGAGATACTATTACATTAAGCCTCATTATTTGCATTCATAATTGATCTATCGCCAAAATTTTATACATTATGGTACTGAGACGTGGCCCCTCACTACAGTAGCATTAAACGGCTCATGGTCACTCAAAGGACTATGGAGAAGGCGCTCTCTCTGCGTGATCGCTTCAGAAATTATATGATCCGCAGTAGAACCAAGGTAACCGGCATTATCCGCAAAAATTAAGAAAACCCAACCCAACCAAATTGCTCGTAGAACAGATAACTGATGATGCCGAAAGGTTCTAGAGTGGGGGCCACATAGAGTTCGACGCAGCGTAGGTGGGCCTCAAACACGATGGACCGATGGTCTGGTTAAACTTGCAGGAGTCCACTGAGGATGACTGCTGTACAGCAGTGGACGAATACCAGCAAACGACGATGACGATGACATAATTTTGTTTTATGTCTCACGTTTGAAAAACCTAATTCTATGCTGATCCGCTAATACGCCTATAATTTACACCACTGGACACAAAATAATTTTCAAAATCATATATGTATACCACGTACCAATCATTGCGTCTTCTTGACGCTTAGACCCTGATTAAAATTGACACCAAATACGAGTTCGCGTTTCAAAATGAGCACTGACACACTGATTCACCTTCCATGTAATGTATGCTATTTATTCTTAATACATTTCCATCTATGCTGCGACTGATACAATCAAACATAGATCTGATGATAAAAATAGTAATACAATCTATATTATCTCATTCACGATCTTGAAATGAGGAAAAACACATAGTACACGAAAATACACTTAAGCCAACGCAAAGGAAAGATTGACATCAATCGGTCGGTCTGAAAAATTAGTAACCCCTGATTCATCCTGGAGTCGAAAACAAACGGCATTTTATCACGTCGAAGTTTTCGACACTTATAAGACTCTGCAAATGGAAGATAAAATGAGAATCATCGCTTTTTATGGCAAACGAGCAAGCGGTTTGCCTGATGTTAAGTGACCGCTATCCATAGACATCCGGAACAAGCAAATGAGTGCCAGATGCGTTGCCTACCTTTAATGGATAGAGGAAGTGATAGACCGGAAAAATTATGTTTCCTTTTCCAATCCATCCTCTTACCTTCCCACACCATCCTTATTAGGCAAGGATGGTAATGGGACCAGGACTGAAATTAGGCCACGGGTACCTAACTCATATGGCGACATACAGAAGACTTTTCTATTTCACGTCTGTCTTATGTGAGGTCATGGTATTTCACTGGTCGAGCCGGTCCCAGAGCTTGTTTTGTCTGGTTCCACGACTTACGCCCTATACCTACGTAATAGCGGATCGGTGATTTCAGTAGTTCCTACAAATATGTATGGGAATACTGCTGCACATTTCCTAAAGGCTTACTACTTCAAGGCGAAGACCGTGGTCAGGGTTTTAAGCTTATTTTTCTGCGTTAAATTATATGTCTACGGGTATCAGTTACTATCAGTTAAACGGTAGGCAAAAAAAAATCTATCACAGAACATAATAGTAAGTTTAGCTTTTTTACGTAGCTTTGGTACGTAATGTTTTATGCAGCCTTAAAATCCTAAGAAAAGTTTAAGCAGGTCCTTCTCAACTTCATATTTGCGGTGATACCTGGGACGGCAGACTTGGTATCGGCCGTACCAAGTTTGCACCTCCTCCTCAGCCAGGTCAGCTCTTTCCAGGTGGCCGAGCCAGCGCAGTCTGTGTGCTTTTATTTCGCCAATGACGTTCGGCTCGGCCACCAGTTTCTCAATTTCTGCGTTTTTCCTGATTCGCCATGACCCATCCTCTCTACGCACTGGCCCTAAGATTATATTATGTTATCTACTATATCTATGATGTACATATAGGATGAAACCAAAAAAAATATGAATTTGTAGTTACACAAAATTGTGATGTATAAATTATGTGCGTTTTAAATTTGCAAATTTTCATTTTCTTATCCACTCTCCCGTCTTTCCTTCACAAACGCTGATTCTTAGATTCTTTATAATAGCGGACATTAGTTGGCACATAACCCGTTGTCCTAACCGAACGACAAATGCGGTAATGCGACGCGATGCGACGCGACGCGATGTGACGCGATGCGACGCGACGTGATGCGACGTGACGCAGAAATAATTAATCGTTGTATTTTGTAGCCTAAGATTCCTCGCATTAAATATTGGTCGTATTCACGTCATAATATCTCACCGCTTGTATTTAGTCGTTCATACCATTAAAAATAAAAGCCACGCAAACGCAAGCCAAAGTATTTCGTCTATATTAATTTTAATTTATTACAATGAGCTATGCAAGGATAAAAACAACATCGACATCTTCAACATGCCCTAACTACATACAGGACTGACTCACGACTTCAGAGGCACATACCTAGCCCTAGCTGTAAGAATATCTTGTCTGTTGCTTTATAATTACTAAAACTTAACTTGTAACTTGTTGAATAATAATATTATCCTAGGACATTCACACACGGCCATATCTGATCCCAAACTACGCAGAGCTTGTGCTATGGAAACCAGATAACTGATATACTACATATACTACTTTTTTTTTGTAAATACATACTTAAATAGATAATGACACCCAGACTCAGGACAAGCATGTTAATACACACAAATGTCTACCCTGGGTGGGAATCGAACCCACGACCTGCGACGTGAAAAGTAAGTCTCTTACAAACCACGCCAACCGGCCCGTTGAATGCTGTGTATGAGGGGTATATTGGCTAAGTTATCAGCATTGTATTCATTTTAACTTATAATTGTGAACGTTAAGATAACTAAGCTGTTGGTAGACCTATAATAAATAAATTCTTGTTATTGTTGTAAATTCTTGTTTATTACTCATTCTTTGATCTGTTTATCAGAAATCATTAATAATAGATATGATTTTGAGATATATCTGATTTTTATGTTACATGGAATTATCACAAATGAGAATGCGATCTACCAGACGATGCACTTGTGCTAATCCATGATAGGATTAAATGCTAAATTATGTTAACTTATCACCTTGATAAGATAGTTTTTAACTGGAATTTAAATTTGTTTTTGAGTTTTGCAAGTTTTTCTCTAAATTTCCAAGATAATTAAAATCGTATTTAATTATCTTGGAATTTTGATTTGGATTACCTATTGTAGGGGTCGTCCTAAGTGAAATTATATCGACCAAAAAGAGGAGATAATAATATCAACCACTGTTATACAAATACTGTTTTTGGGAAAAATACATTCACAATTAAGAAAAACACTTGTATTTTCTTGAGATAAGAACCAATTATTTTGATGAGCACAAAATTTTACTCATTAGTTTGAGTTTAAATTAGTGCTAAAATATAATTCACTTCCTAATATGATAATAGATGTATGAATGTAGAAGAAGCGAGTGAGGTGTGCCAGGATCGCACCAAATGGAAATCCATAATCTCTGCCTACCCCTCTGAGTGACGGGCGTGAGTGCATATTTATTTATTTTAATACGAGGAAGAGGACAATGATCTGTCTCCAGCGGTAGTTCCAAAGCCAATTCGACAATATCCTGAAAATAGCGTACCTCTTTCGTCGGCAGCACATCTACAGTTCCTCTGATATGGTGGATGTTCATGATCAGCTGTAATCACATGACTTCAGGCGAACCGTTGTTCGTTTGCCCCCTTCTCATATTTTTTTTGCCAAAAATCAATTGCCGCAATTGCAAGAAATCTCATAGACGCCAAGGCTATTGAGAGGGTCCCGATCCTTTGACGAACGTAGAAGTTTTCTTATTTGTGTCATAGGCCGCAAAATTGTCCTGATGCTATATCTACGGCGTAACAGGTATCCAATTCGAATCGTGACCCCTCGCAAGTATGGTAAATACTCCAGGACTCCCTCCACAATCTGGGGCCGTTGTTTTCTGGTCGTGTTTGCGAGCCGGTAACTGTGTCGCCAGTTGTAACCATTGCACTCTAATACCTGCCGCACGTGTGTCAATTCAGACCATAGCAATTGAGGGTCACATAAGCGCAGAGCACGATTAATGAGAGTGCATAGCACCGAGGACAGGTGGGACGGATGATGGGAATCCGCTCTTAGGTGTGTGTCGGTTTTCGGTATTTTCATACCCTACTATTTTCATACCTATAAGGGATGCATTTAGAAAAATCCTTTCTAAGTGCTCGACTATGTGATAGAAATCTCTGTGCAAATTGTCAAACCTCTAAGCCCAGTAGTTTGGGTTGTGCGTTGATATTTTTTTATGACAGAAGCTCTCAAACAGGCAAGTGGGTCACATGATATTAAGTGACCGCTACCCATAGGTATCTCTTATTTTTTTTTATAAAGAATAAACTAGCGCTTGACCACAATCCCACCCGATGTTAAGTGGCGACGTGGTCTAAAGATGGTACGCACTAGTTTAGAAACAGCCTATTCACTCTTCTCTTGAAGGTACCCACGTCATAATCGGACGGAAATACAGACGCTTGCAACTTATTCCAATCCTTTTCCTTTCTGCAACAAGCTAATGAGTTGTAGATGCATTGCCTACCTTTAATGGACAGAGGAGGAAACAGACAGGAAAAAGGAAATTTCCTTTTCCTGTCTATGCCCTCGCCCGTCAAATCCCCTTCCTCTTCCCACCCTTTCTTAATTATAAAAGGATGGGAAGGGGAAGAGGATTAAAATTGGGCCTCCGGCACCTCACTCATCAAACGAAACGCAGAGTACTTCTACTTCACGTCTGTTTTCTATGAGGTCGTGGTATTTCACCGGTCGAGTCGGCCCATTCGTGTAACAGATGTTAGACGAATGGGCCGACTCGACCGGTGAAACGGGCTCTACCACTGTTTTTAAGTAGCTATCTTACTTTAAATGATATCTTAAAATATATGTACACACTTATTGCTCAAGGTTTATAAACAAGGAAGATTTGTTTCATGAGCGTAATTAAAAACGCGTGTATTTAATAAAGATTAAGACAGATAACATAAAAGTCAGAGTAAGCCGTTCAAAGAATATGTCGATATTAATCATTCAAATAGATTTTTAAATGAGATCTTATCTGACGCACTAAAATTATCAGTTGTATATTTTAGTTTTTTTGTGGACTTTCAAGACGAATGTACTGTTGGTATTTCTTACCCAAGGTAACATAACCTCATATTTCTTGATTTTTGACACAGTTATGACTACATTGAAATGATTATTTAAAATGTGAACGAAAGGGAAAATTCCACTAAATTTAAAAGAAATATTTAATGACAGAAATATATTAGCCAAAATTAAAATCTTATTTCATCGACAAAATCTTAAATAAATATTTAGGGTAATTCGAAAAACATTCTATTTCTGTAGACTTCAATGCACAACCTTCGAAAATGATGAGAAAGTGCAGAGCCCCTACAAACCCCATCAAGGTTTGAGGCCCTCGCCTCATAGAAAATATATTGTATTGTAGTATATTGTATATTGTATTTTATATGAAATAAATGATAAATAAAATAAAATAATGGCCACATCTGTTAATGTCAAGACTGTAATAAATCTAGATTGCAAGTCACAACCTTGCTGTCGGAAACTCTTGTTTCACTTTGAGAGGCTAGACCAAACCAACAACCAACTAGAATTCTAAACCGCTACGCTACGGGTCTTTGTTCGCGTACGGCTAAACTCTGGTTGTCTAGTTGTCCTTCGTATTGTCTGCCTTTCCCATAAACCGTAGGTCGTATGGTCTAATCCGTCTTTTTATAATGTTTGTATATAATGTTATATCGTATTATTACTAACATTATAAATGCGATATAAACTTTTTATCCCGCAATGTACTTTAATGGGGATGTATGTATGGATGTATGTATGTTGCGATTCAGAAACGGCAACCCGGGAGAAGCCGTGGCGGATCACGAGTTTACTTATAATTAAAAGTTTTTATAGGCGGAATCAAGTCCCAAAAAATTCTAGCAATATTTTTATTGACTTCATTATAATATGAAAAGAAATCTATGACCCCAAACGATGACGAAAACAATTCAGATGCTTTGTTAAAGACATATATAAACAAGAAACACAAATTCTGTTATAAACAAGAAACACGAATTCTATTAACTCCACAGTGGTAACTGTTGATGCATGAATTAGCCAGCTCGACCAGTGGCCAGACAGGCGTGAAGTAGAAGTTTTCTGAGTTTTTCCGTATGAGTGAGGTGCCGAAGGGCTAATTCTGGTTCTGATCCCCATCCTATCTTTTTGCAATAAGAAAAGAAGAGAATTTGACGGGTGAGTGAATGGATAGGAAAAGGAAATGTCCTTTTTTCTATGTATCCATCCCTCGTTCCATTAAAGGGAGGCACCGCATCTGCAACTTATTAACTTGCAGATGCCTATGGGTTGCAGTATCTTATTAACAGATGAAGCGCTTGCTCGTTTGCACCATAAAAACAGATGAAAAGCAGAAGTGTTTAAGTTTTCTGCGTCTAATTAGTGAGGTGCAGGAGCCTCACTCTCCTTCCCTTATCCATTCCTTCCCCCTTTATCCAACATTAAAACTCAAAAAACATATGCAATCATTTTGTTCAGTATGTCTAGTGGTAGCGTTGGCCCTTAGGGGCGCTTGTTTCGCGCCTTCTTTAAGCTACATCCTACCAAAAATATTACAGATAAAATCTGTTGCCAAGACTCACAAGGTTTAATGCTTTTACTGGTAAAAAGTTATGAGAAATCCAGTAGAACCAATCCGAGCTGAGATTAGTGGTGAAAAGTAAGGATTGGCCGATCTTGCATAAACTTTCCACATAGATATAAATGAGTCACGTTCGAGGAACGTTTTTGGATTATTCACGTGAAAAGTTGATTTCCACAGATAAATAAAAATATCAGAGTAAGCCGTTCAAAGAATATATAGATAATAATCGTTTAGATTTTTAGATGTTATCTGATGGACAAGAGTTTTATTTAAAGTCATTGCTTAGAGAGGGATAGAGAAGGCTGGTCTTGGAGGAGAATGGAGAAAATTATTATTTTTTCAATTACAGTTATTGTGCAAGAGTGAGATGGAAGAGAATTTTCATCCTAACAAGTTAGGTATCTATCCATATAAATGTAATCTGTCCGGAGTGGTATATGCAAGCCAATACAACTTAGGATCTTTCAAGAAGAGAACGTTCTGCTTCCTTTAAGGCCGGCAGCGCATCAGCAGTTCCTCTGGTGTTG
>JWHW01031647.1:43277-60065 GCA_000931545.1 Papilio glaucus | reverse complement strand
GATAAACAAAAATATCAGAGTAAGCCGTTCAAAGAATATATAGATAATAATCGTTTAGATTTCTAGATGTTATCTGATGGACAAGAGTTTTATTTAAACGAGTCATCGCTTAGAGAGGGATAGAGAAAGCTGGTCTTGGAGGAGAATGGAGAAAAATTTTTTTTTTCAATTACAATTATTGTGCAAGAGTGAGATGGAAGAGAATTTTCATCCTAACAAGTTATGTATCTATCTATATAAATGTAATCTGTCTCCAGTGGTATATGCAAGGCAATATAACTTAAGATCTTTCAAGAAGAGAACATTCTCCTTCTTGTAAGGCCGGCAGCGCATCAGCAGTTCCTCTGGTGTTGTGGATGTTAATGCGCGTCAGTAAACACTTAACATGAGTGGCTTAAGTCGCTGCTCGTTTGCCCCTCGTCCATAAAAAACCTTCCTGGTGTCTGATTGTCTGGTCATTTCCATAGTACTCAAAGGGTATATAAGAGTACCGTTCTCCTTGGGTCTCACTTGGTTCAGTGCAGAGAGCCATCCGCGCATTCTGTAGGTTATCTTGCGTTGCACTCTAGGATAGCACCGTGGGTTTTTAGTGGGTGCCACCTCATAGAACCTCGCCTTTGGCGAAAGAAGCAGGTTATGTTTCGAGTATTTTATCCCCAATAACAAAAAAGAAGACGGAGTACCTTATAATATACAAAATAAATAACAAATATTTTTTTAAAACTTTTTTATTTAGTTTTTATTTTACTTTGTGAGATGATGGAAATTAAAAAGCTCAATAGTTTCTAACATGACATTCATATTTCGACTTTCTGCGCCTGCGGAAAATAAATAACATTCAACGGGAAAATATAAAACGCCTAGCCTAAATATCGCAGCAATCTGACAATAACATAATTAAGTAATCTATTTATTTTTGTAAGCCCTTATTATTGGTATCAGTAAATTCTATTTGTACTAAATTCTAATACTACGTCCATTATTGTAGCAATTTAACTATAGACAATAACTTTACATATACCTAGGCTCGTAGAACAGATGGCCGATGAGACGAAAACGTTCTGGAATGGCAGCCACGTATAGGTCGACTCAGCGTATCTTGGCCTCCCAAAGATGGACCGACGATCTGGTCGACTTTGCAGATGTCATAATTGAACATTGACTGATTAACATTTTTTAGATGAAACAAAATTCTGGCTTTTAAAATTTTATTTTTCCTTATATGAATAGTGTCCAAATTAAATGTAAATGTTTATTTGCTATTGTGAAAGCAAAGGATATTTGTTTAGATAACGATGTTAGAGAATGCCGGACATTTAGTAACAAAATCTGATAAAATTTATTGCAGTGTTTATATGTATTTGTTTTTCGATTGCTTTATCTGAGTAATTGAATATTTTTCAATTGAGTGTTACGATTCTCGAGTATTGTGCATGTAAATTTGTTATCCGCAATGTATAAAAAGGCCGGAAATTTGATAAGAAATGCTTTAAAGAGCGCTTAAGATATAATTGAAAAGTTAGGTACTTTTCAACATGTGGGAAATGTTTATGGTTCATGTTCAGGAATTTGAATAAATATGTTCTCTACGTATTAATAGAAGTTAGGTTAGGAGACGAAGCTAGAATGCAAAAGTGACGTCAAGTACTTTTATTTTATTTTGGAATAAAAATAAAATACCATTAAGCTGAGATACATACCTTACCTTTACCATACATTGCGAAGACACGTCGCGTCTCTTTGCATTCTTTATCACATGTACCATGGGTAGTGTTCCGAAGAGCTGTTTGGAACAATTCCTGTCGCTGAGTTTCGTCATCGCTCAACTCAACATAGCTAGCATGCGGTTTTCGCGAACTTTTATATCCTCTTTTCTTCTACTAAGTATGCCTGTCAATTGGAGGTCCGCTCCGCTCTCCTTCAAAGCATGTCCATTGTCGTGGAGCGAAGGAATTGAGAGGAGGGAGAGAGTAGGAAACAAAGTTTCGAACAGTGCAGCCTCTGTACTCTTGTCAGTTTCCTCACAAAAACGTCTGTGTTTATGTTGCAGAGTAGTAGTGGTCCATAAAATAAAGTGAGCTGTTTGTTACTCGTAATAAAAGCTTTAGGATCTTTTCGATCCCTAGTACATGGTGATAACATTTGAAATATAATAAGGTGTGTGAACAAGGCAGATAGCGACGGCAAGTTGCGGGTTAAGGGGCTAGGGACTTAACCCGTAGTCATCACAATTCTTCGATGACAGATTTTAAACAGATCATTATTTTCATAAATTTTTTCTTTAGAAACCTTGTTATGCGTTAAATTATATAATATATCGTGTTAAATCCTTTCCTCAGCGACATCAAGATAGTTAGTAGACCGCTACCCTTTTTGAGTTACAAAGATATACTATGTTAGATATACTATGTGACTGCTATATTATATTTTATGTTTTGCACATAATATGTTGGTTTCCTACTAAATAAAAAAAATGATAGTTTGAATCTATCACTATAAATTAATGATTTAACAAATTTCTTTACTTATAAAATTATCTACAAGTGATTATACAAAACTTAAGTATCTACACTTAAAAGCGAGTATCATTGTCAAGTACAAGACATACTTGATAATGATACTCACTTTTAAGTAAGGTATATAATAAACTTCGGATTTAATTCATTGCAGTTAAGTGTCGCATACTAAATCTATTAGTGACGTTTTTGTTTAAACCAATTTACACTATAAGGGCGCAATGAAAGGTATGTCATTTTATGTATGCCGTATCAATATTCTATCTATCTGTACTGACATCAACGCACAGTCCAAACTACTGGACCTAGGTACTTGAAATCTTACACAGAGATTTCTGTTAATACGTAAGCAACCACTAAGAAAGGGTTTTTCTGAATTCTTGCCCTAAAGATATAGAGTTGGGGGTGAAAATTTTAATTAAATAGGGTTCAGCTTAGGCTGGACATTCTTCGATTATTAAATTGCAAGGCGGGTAAACCGCAGGGCTGAGCGTGTTTAAAATAAACGAAAAGCCGATCTCAATTTCCGCTTCTCATCCGTTTTAGCAGAGCTCAATAGTTACCAAATGTGTAAGGAAGTGAGCCCCTTGAGGTGCCGGAGGCCTAATTTCAGTCCTCTTCCCCTTCCCACCCTTTCCTCATAAGAATAGGATGGGAACGGGAAGAGGATTAGACGGGGAGGGTGTTAACGGGGAAAAGGAAATATCCTTATTCCTGTCTATGCCCGCCTCTGTCGATTAAAGGTAGGCAACGCATCTGCAACACATGTGCTTGTTGCAGATGTCTATGGGTAGCGTTCACTAAACATTTGGTGATCCGCTTGTTCGTTTGCCACCTGCTACGATAAAAAAAGGAGTTCGGAAAAAAAGCGTTTGTATTTTTGGGAAATATTACAAAAGTATTTTTTAATTTTGTTTTACATTAAATAAAATTCAAAAAGAGGTTGCAACCTCAAAAATGGCATAATTTTTTTTGATAATGATATATTTTAATTGAACCTAAATAAATTCACTTTTTTCCGATTACAATGCGTAAAATTATGTGAAGATGTAATAAGAAGAATGAAGATAATAAGAATGTAAAAAAGTTTACAGATTCAGTCGACATTTTAATACGACCTGAATAATATGTACAGCAATTAAGATTTTATTAGTACAATAAAAAAAAGTAAGGTATATTAAGCTATAAACATCTCTATGTTGTTATGTTGTATCTCTATGTTGATATGTTGTATCTCTATGTTTTTATGTTGTATCTCTATGTTATGTTGTATCTCTATGTTGTGTTAACTCTCTAGTTAACACAGATCAGATCAGATACAGGCATTTCGTCAGTGTGTGGCACTGGGACATACCTACCCCTATATCGTCATAGATTTTCATGGAATTTTGTATGTTCATTAAAAAATCATAAACCATAAATGAGATAAGATAGAAGGATGGCCGAAACTTTGAACATCTACATATATAATTTTTAAATTAAGAATATATTTTTTTTTATTATATTTTATTTTTATAATCATTTATTTTTTAAATTTTATACGTCCATGTAAAATCTTTAATGTCTGCCTAATCTTAATTTGCGTAAAGTATTTGAATTTAAAATTGCTTAAGATCGAAGTAAGTTTTGTTATCTTAATTAAGTTATAATGTGTTTGTTTCTTGACCTTTAATTATTAAATTAACAATAATTCTCTATTTCTGTATTAAAGTCTCATTTTATTTTTTCAGGAAAGCTTCTTTTCCTAGCCGCCCTAGCTTTTGTCCAGGGTAGACCGCCGGACGACGAAAGTTATGAAAAGAATGACGACCCTGTCCGCCATGAAGATTGTCCCGAGGATCAGCAGCATTTCCTGCTTCCTCACGAAAACAATTGCACGAAGTTTTACTACTGCGAGTACGGCAAAAGATTTTCAACGCCAAGAGACTGCGCTCCAGGCACTCATTTCTCTTTCGAACTACAGGTGAATACGTTGTGCACGAAATGCTGATAATATATACTGAACAATTGCTCGTTTGCCACCTCACGTCGAGTGATCATAGACCCTTAGAGTTGGAGATGTAGACGCGTTACTGCCATCTGAGAGAGGTTTCTATTCTCTCGGTTAAAAATACCACTGGCTGACTGACCTTACAAGTTGTTGCGAATGAAACAAATTTATCCAGTGACTAGAGTTAAATTGATTATTTTGAAATTACAGATTTGCGACTTGCCTGAAAGGGCTGGTTGTGCGATAAATGGAAGTAGACGAAATGAAAATGGCGATGCCAATGTAAGCAGCGTTGTTGAAGGAGGCGGAGAAAAAGGAGTCGGTGAAGAAGATGGGAAAGATGTCGGAAATGACAGCTATAATGGAGGAGGTGGTACAGAAAGTAATGGTGATACAGGAAATGGTGGCGCAAGGAATGAAGTTGATATCGCCTATAGTAGTGGTGGTGAAGAAAGAACAACCTGGCTACCGAATGGTTGCCCTGTCGATATTCACATGCACCATCTTCTTCCGCACGAGAGCGATTGCACGCAGTACTATCACTGTGTACGCGGAGAAAAAGTTATGAGGGGATGCGCCCCAGGAACACATTTTAATCCCACCTTACAGGTAATGATCGTTTTATAAATACACAATAAATGACACGACACGACTATAACATTTTTTTGACATTTTTTTTCCATGACTTTACATACATTATCATTTAACATTACCATGGCAACCGATAACCTCTTTTTGCCATTTACCCATAATACCAAGTCATTATATGAGAAATAGAGTTACAAAAATTTCGAACGAGGAAGATAGTATACACGATGTCTCTTACAAAATGTCTCTCACGCGCAGTGTCTATAACCTAAGTTTTAGAAAGTGTGTCATCAACTAAAAACAGAAATTCAATCCATTTTTCAACATACTATAGTTACCATGCAATTGTTCCAGTGAACGGGGATTATACGCTCATTTTATAAATTTCCTGATTACAAATCGAATTCAGATAGCTGTGAAACATGTTAATTTTCTATAGGTTTGCGATTTACCTCAAAAAGCTGGGTGTACTGGAGGTGGTGGAGGAGAAAATGGCGGTGGAGGAAGCGGGGAAGGCGGCGATGGTAATGGCGAAGGTGGTAACGGAGAAGACAATGGCGGCTTAGATGGTGAAAGTGGTAGTGAAGGTGGTGGTGAAGGTGGTGGTGGAACAATCTGGCTACCGAATGGTTGCCCGGCCGATATTCACATACACCACCTTATTCCACATGAGACCGACTGCACGAAGTTCTATCACTGTGTACGTGGAGAAAAAATTACAAGGGAATGCACTTCAGGAACACATTTTAATCCAACCTTACAGGTAATCATCATTTTATAAAACTCAAAATCAACTGGGACTCTCAAATATACAGATTCTAGTGTCATTTTAATTGGTTAAAATATGTGACATTAAATAAAACGGATATAAATTATTTTTCGATACACTATAGTACCCATATAATGGTTCCAGTGAACAGGGATCATGTGCTCATTTAAAAAAAATCAGATTACAAATAGATTAGAGATCAATGTGAAACACGTTATTTTAAATATAGGTTTGCGATTCACCTCAAAATGCTGGGTGTACTGGAGAGAATGGAGGAGAAAATGGCGGTGGAGGAGGCGGAGAAGGTGAAGGTGAAGGTGGTAATGGCGAAGGTGGTAACGGAGGAGACAATGGCGGCTCAGATGGTGGTAGTGGTGGTGGAACAACCTGGCTGCCGAATGGTTGCCCTGTCGATATTCACTTACACCATCTTCTTCCTCACGAGACCGACTGCACGAAGTTCTATCACTGTGTCCGCGGACAAAAAGTTGTACGGGAATGCGCTTCAGGAACCCATTTTAATCCCACCTTACAGGTAATCACTATTTTATAAGAGTCAAAGAAAGCAGGCACTCAAATTCCACTGTAATTTTAATTTGATAACCAAGCACTTATTTTCTACTCAGATTTGAATACAAGTAGTAAATACCATTCGTTTTTAATTTTTTGTCACTCTGTTTCAAAAATACGATTTTGTAGTTGTTTTCCTTATAAAGTCGAGAGCTCCTTCTCAGAAATGTACCTCGAGGATCATTCGATCATTTTACAAATTTTCCTTATTGTAAATGTAATTGAGGTAGCTTTGAAACATGTTAAATTTTTAAATATAGGTCTGCGATACGCCCCAAAATGCTGGCTGTACTGCAGGTGGTGGAGGAGGAAATGGTGGAGGCGGTAATGGCGAGGGTGGTAACGGAGGAAACAATGGCGGATCCGGTGGTAACGGAGGAGACAATGGCGGCTCCGGTGGTAACGGAGGAGACAATGGCGGCTCCGGTGGTGGATCAACCTGGCTACCGAATGGTTGCCCTGCCAATATTCACATACACCACCTTCTCCCTCACGAGACCGACTGCACAAAGTTCTATCACTGTGTACGTGGACAAAAAGTTCTGAGGGAATGCGCTTCAGGAACACATTTTAATCCCAAATTACAGGTAATCACTATACACAATAATATGTTATTGTAATAATATCCATATAAAATGAGGCCCCGACGCGTACAGCTAAGAAAACAATACGTCAACATAATACAGAAATAATTTTTTTTTAACATTTTTAACATGCCCCAATTTTTCTATTGAACAGATCGTTGATTTCTGAAAATGGGTGCTCGAAATCAAAAGCGAGTAGTTGAACATATTCACACATGAAAATTTGTCACGATTATTTTCGAATGAAGCCCTTAAATGGGTATTTTTGAAACGCCACTAGATAATGTTAAATATTGTACGTGTGTAGTCGTTGTTGCTTTGTAAAAAAAAGTTGATAGAGGTGGTCTATAATATGGACTATAATTTTAATATGACTAGCCGAACTTACCTAAGCCAACTGGGGATGAGCTCATCCCCATCCACTACATACTAGCGTCTATTTGGTGCAAGCTAACTATATTTACCCGTTCTATAATATAACAATCTTAATTTATATAAACCACCAAGGGGAGAGCACCCCACCTATATAGTCATCTTACTACTACGAACTACCTTTCACAATTATTTATTTGGTTAAGAAAACACCAAAAACCAAGTACCTACTTTCTACTGATAGACTTTAATATAAGTAGTAAATACCAGTCGTTGATGTAGCTTTGGAATATATTTAATTTCTTTTAATATAGGTCTGCGATTGGCCACAAAATGCTGGCTGTACTGCAGGTGGTGGAGGAGGAAATGGTGGAGGCGGTAATGGCGAGGGTGGTAACGGAGGAAACAATGGCGGCTCCGGTGGTGGATCAACCTGGCTACCGAATGGTTGCCCTGCCAATATTCACATACACCACCTTCTTCCACACGAGACCGACTGCACGAAGTTCTATTATTGTGTACATGGACAAAAAGTTCTGAGAGAATGTGCTCCAGGTACACATTTTAACCCCACCTTACAGGTAATGATCATTTTGTAAAACTCAAAACCAGCTTGGAATCAGAAATATACAGATGCCACTTTAAATTTAACTCGTTAAAATATTGTATATTATTTATTTGTTCAGATCTTATAAAGGTTTTCCCAGTCACATCACCAAATTTAATTAAAATAATTGTGAAGTATATTTAATTTCTTTAATATAGGTCTGTGATTGGCCACAAAACGCTGGCTGTACTGCAGGTGGCGGAGGAGGAAATGGTGGAGGCGGTAATGGCGAGGGTGGTAACGGAGGAGAAAATGGTGGAGGCGGTAATGGCGAGGGTGGTAACGGAGGCGACAATGGCGGCTCTGGTGGTGGATCAACCTGGCTACCGAATGGTTGCCCTGCCAATATTCACATACACCACCTTCTTCCACATGAGACCGACTGCACGAAGTTCTATTATTGTGTACATGGACAAAAAGTTTTGAGGGAGTGCGCTCCAGGAACACATTTTAACCCCAACTTACAGGTACATAAGATTTTAGGATAATTCTGAAATTTTACTCCTTTCGCGACATACTTGCATCTATTTGCCGTAGTTCACCACAAACAGAATAATAAAAATCTCAAAGACGGAACGGACGGAAGGCAAGCGTCGGCTTGCTAAAACATTCGTTGGCACACTGGAGAAAAAGAAATTAAATCACGTACTTTCTGCGCACATACGGACATTACAAAGTGGCAGAGCCTGTTTGTTTCAATTATTTTTCCGGTACAACTGAATGTTAGCCCATATAAACTTGGCCCTTAGAATATCCAAAGGCGAGTTGCTCAAAGGTTACGTTAATTTAATAAGATTTAACAGTGTTGGCCCCAGATTTATTCCGTATAAATTTCTTATGCTTTATCTTATACTGTTATGGTGGCTATCTGTGGATCGATATTCGGTCTGCGTTGTTATCTGTTGTCGTATTATCATATTTTTTGAAAGATATTTGGTATTCCATTATTGATATCTAGTGTGATCTCACAAAACAATTATAGGTACCCTTAAGAGTTTACATTGTAGATTTATTAAGCAATGATAGTGATGACGTTCTAAAACTTCGTTTTTTTCGTGGAAATATGCGTATTATTGATTAGACATTTATATAGATAAATTAAACAGTGGTAGAGCACACAATGACATCTGTGCACGAATCGACCGTTACCACACAGAAGGCAGGCGTGAAATAGAAGTATTCTGCGTTTTGATCTAATGAGTGAGGTGCCGGAAGCCCAAATCTAGTGCTTCCCCCCTTCCATCTTTTCCTAAGAAGGTGGATAGGAAAGAAGGATATATACTTTTTCCTGTCTATTCTCTCCCCTGTCCATTAAAGATAGGTAACGCGTTTGCAACTAATTAGATTGTTGCAGATGCCTATGGGTGGCGGTCACTTAATATCAGGTGATCTGCTTGCTCGTTTATCATCTGCTTCCAAAAAAAAAATATCTATCTACAAAATACTAAACTACTATCTACAGATACTAATTGTTAGGGCCGCTTCCGAGATAACCAAAATGAAATATACAAGAATTTTCTTATTTAATTACAGGTTTGCGATTGGCCTGATAAAGCTGGTTGCACCAGCAATGGTGGTGGAGGAGGAGGTGACGGAGAAAATGGTGGAGGAGGAGGTGGCGGATCTAACCCAGACCCAAATGTCAACAAATGCGAAACCGGTTGCAATATCCTTCCGTGGGCCCACGAAACTGAATGCGGTAAATTCTGGTTATGCGACGGGACTAAAGCTGTCTTAGGTGTCTGCTCCGAAGGACTTCACTTCAACCCGGATACTCACACATGCGACTTCGTCTGTAACGTGTCTTGTGTCAGGAGGAATATACTGTCGTCAGTTCAACCGGACGGTCTCAAGATATTCCTTCCATGGGATAAAGTTAATCCTGAGTTGATTAAACGATATTTAGCGAAAAAGTAAAGTTCTTCAAATGAAAGAAGCAAACAAAATAGAAACATTGGCTTGAAAATCAAGAACATTAAATTTGGCCCAAAATTATTAAAAATAAACACAAGAATATTACCACAGGCGTTTTATTTTGACGACAAAACTAAGCTAGCTTTGGTCAGCTGGTTTCTTTGGGAGAGGTCTCCTGACAAACTAATATTGATCAAATTACTTACTACATTTTTTCTAATTCTAATACAAAATGTTCATCAACTTGGTCGATATTACATCTGTGTTAGACTTCCTTTAGCTGACGAGCATGTATGCGTAGATGTATCAATCTAGAAGAGTTAGAAACGTTCCAGACCGTGTTCAATCTGTAATCTTTGCCAAACCTACGGATTATGGGTGTGAGTGGTCGTTTATTTTACAAAAGGTCTGGAGTACAATCCTATCCTATCTATAGTATTCCAAATAAAATTGATCCCCTAGGGAAGTAAGATCAGTGAAATACTGATACAAGGAGTATCAAAACTGCTGAAGCTGTTGGCATAAACATTTATATTTTTGACAATTACTATTTAATGGAACAATTATATTCAGCGTTTTCATTAAAATTGTCCAACTGTGTGATTGTTATCAAGAATTACGATACTGCTAGTCAACGAAAGTAAAATTTATATTTTATGTACATTTAAATCAATCAAAGCAGATATGCATAAGTATTTGATGCGAACGACGTCAGAGCAAACAGCTTGCCGCTTTAGTTAAGCATATAAGAGAATAATTTTCCTTGATCAATACTTTCTTTTTGTTCTTACTTTGTCTGTAACTTCTCTCAGACAGGCCTGTGTCCCTGCAGTGGGAAAACATACAAAAAAGGCTGATTTATTATGTTTGTATATCATTAAAAGGCAGACTCGAGTCTTTGTCAGGCTTTGATGAATCAATTGGTTGCTCGGTAGTCTACATTCCTACTGCTAATCGGTTTCCTGGATATTGAGAGGCGATAATAAGGCCCAAATGCGAATAAAGTTTAGAATATATGCGAGGACATTGATAATGCATCCGTAATTCCTATAGTCATAGGTGACCTTGATTTAAAATCATGCATATCACTTGCACGCTTATCTCCATAGAACACTTATAAAACCAATTTCGAGCATTTACCAAAATTATTATTGCCAAATAAATCTTAATTACCAATATAATTAACATCGTGGATCGCTTCTCCATCGAATCCAAAGCAGAAGCAAGAAGAAGCACAAAAGAATATCAAGCTTGAACACGTGGTTACAGTATTTTCCAGGAGTCCAGGAATATAACTGTACTCTAAGAACACGCAACTTTGCAGTGTCTTTGTGTCTAGGATGGAAGAGATTTTATCTACTTGTACAAAAGAACTGAAAACTGTCTGTAGATGGATGGATGTACTTTATCAGAATGTGTCGCTGTAGTACCAAGATAAATTCTGAAAATATCTCCCTGGTGTTCCAAGGAATGTATTCTTATAACACATTCTGATACGTTGAAACCAATATGAACTGACTCCTAATTAAATTTGAATTCTGACGTCGAGTGATTGTTTTTCCTCGTTTTCCTCATTTTCCTCCTAATTACTAAAAAATACAATAATCGTCGTGTTAATACGTAAACGATAAGCCAGCTAAATCGTATTATTAATCGCTTCCGGAGAATTTAATATTTGCTATCTCCAGCTCAACGTATAGACACGATACAAGAATTATGATAGTGCAATGTCGGTGAATGACATTGATTTTCACGTTATTTGCTTTCGTTATGTTAAGTTCATCAAAAACAAATCATCACTTGTCTACTTGACAAATCTTAACTATTTTATTAACTGTACTGTATTAATTAACTGAAAAGATCATCTATCTATCTTTCCTCGCATCGCTATCGGCCATTCAATTAAAATACAACAGCAAATTGTCTATATAACTTCTGTAATGCCTTATCAATTTATCTACAAGTAATTATCCGACCTTATCGACCATGTATCAGTATGGAGGATAATTCGGATATATATTCAAATACAGGGTTGAGTTTGTGCAGTTTCAAATTGTCACTTAATTTATTTAGTGGTGGTTTTCTATCACAAAAGGAATTTAGCGTGACGGGGGCGCTATGAAAGGTATGTTGTGATTAATTGAATAGTAAACAATTTACATTACTACATTTCTAGACATTTCTTTGTCCATATCGTCTTTCGTCTGTGTTCCATGAATCTTGGGCTGCTTCCTCGTTTATTCATACAAAACTTTGTTGTCGTGTAAATTCAAAGACACGGCATAATATATCTGGTTCCTGGAAGTTGGCTGCTATTTTTTTATTTACACTTTTCTAATATCGAATAACGAGTCTGTGATTGTATCACGTAATTACTAGTAATTAAAGAAATCAAAACACAAGTTTTAATTGAATAAATAGGTGTAATAGTTATTAAATAAAATATTGTTTGTTACATTGGATACTACCTACGACAAAGTTCAGACACATATACACGCAGAGAAGAAACAAATATACAGAAAAGTAGTGATTAAGTGGCTAATAAAATGTACTGGGCCTAGAGACTTGAAATTTTGCACACGAAGAATTCTGATATTAGTAGGCGAGCACTAAACAAGGATTTTTCTAAAGGTTTCTAAAGTATATGAGAGGAAATAAAAAGGATAATAAAGGATATGAAAGTTTGAACAGAGAAATAATAGTAATCCTATGTAACTTAACCTCAGATCTATATGATCACTCATATTAAATAGCGTTCAGCTTTGGCTGGTTTCTTCGGTTAAATTAAATTCCACAGCAGGTAAAACAGAGGCACAGCTAGTACGCGTATAAAGAAGATAACTATGTTTTTTTCTTACAGGAAAACTCATTTTCCTGGTTGCCCTGGCGTTAGCGCAGAGCAGACCACAGGGAGATGGATGGTATGACGCCAATGAGAGATCTTTCGTCAGCTCCGACGATTGCCCTAGCGCTGAGCAGCATTTCCTGCTGCCTCATGAATACGATTGTACGAAGTTCTACTACTGCGAGTACGGTGTAAAGTGGACGACACCAAGAGACTGCGCTCCTGGCACTCATTTCTCTTTCGAAGAACAGGTGAATAAGTAGCTTTTTTGGACATTTAAGAATCTTCAGCATTTTGCAAATAACATTAGTAATTGGGCACATCAAATTCAGGTTTTTAAAAATCAAATTCCGACCATGTAAAATTCTGAATTTGAAGTTAAAATACATACATAAATATGTAACAATACATCCATTATCAATATTTCATTCATATAAGAGAATTTATCAGACGTTTTTATTGAAGAAGTGTTAAATCAAGCGCTTACTTACTTAATAAATTAACATCCCTAATACCAGCGGAGTTTCAAATTAGGGAAGGTGAAAGGTGCTTGAAAATTCTTTGTCGCATTTTTACACCTTATAACGAATTTTCGTGAACTTCAAACCGACCCTTTAAATTTGCAAATATAAAAATACCAAACAAAAACTACTAAAATTATTCCATTACTATTTTGCTTAACACTATTATAACAATTAATGATGTATATAGACTTTTTATGTTTATTTTTCATCAACACGATGAGAATTAACTTTATTAATGTATTGTCTTACTTTAAGGTATGCATTCATCCTATATTGGCAAACTGCACACTGCCCGGAACTTCTACGCTAAGCCCTGATAGTACTGTTACGGTGCCTATCACGACTACAACAACGACGCAAGCACCAACAACGACTCCAGTTCCAACAACAACTACTACTACAACACAGGCACCAACAACTACAACGACTACTCCGGCTCCTACAACAACTACTACAACGACGACTCCAGCACCTACAACAACTACTACAACGACGACACCAGCGCCAACAACAACTACTACAACGACGACTCCAGCGCCTACAACTACAACAACAACTACTCAAGCACCTACTACGACTACAACTACTCAAACACCAACAACAACTACAACGACGACACCAGCGCCAACAACAACTACTACAACGACAACACCAGCGCCAACAACAACTACTACAACGACGACTCCAGCGCCTACAACTACAACAACTACTCCAGCACCTACTACGACTACAACGACTCAAGCACCAACAACAACTACAACGACAACCCAAGCTCCAACAACGACCACAACAACAACGACCCTGGCTCCAAGCACAACAACAACGACCCCAGCTCCAACAACAACGACGGCAGCTTCGACGACTACGACTTCATCACCTGGTTTGTTAGAAAACGGATGTCCTGCTGATTTTGATATTCACAAATTGCTGCCGCACGAGACCGATTGCAACAAATTCTATTACTGCGTGCACGGACAAAAAGTGGAGAGGCGATGCGCAGCTGGCACATACTTCAGTTTTAAAGAACAAGTAAGTCAATGATTTGTAATTTTTTATTCCCTGTAATTCATTTCACATTACCATTTTAAATATTTTTTTAAATATTAGTGATGATGTTTTCTTTATTGTGTACAAATATCCAGTGTAAAGAGATAAACTACACTAGTTTTTTTTTTTATCAGGGAAGTATTTTCGAATTAAAATTATCAGATAAGCTTAACCAAGTCGGGATTAATATTAATCCAGAAGTTGATAAAATTATTAGCTACCTGATTAACAGTAGTCTGATAAGTCAAGGACAATAACAGTAGTAATGATGGATTTGGTATAATTCTGTTATTCAATTTTACAAAAGACGTAGTTAATAATTTGGCGAGATTATTATTCTGTGGTTTGATTCAATCTTGAAAAGATACATAGACGACCGATCCGTATTGTTAGAGAATTAAAATTGGAATGCCTTTCGATAGTTTAAAAACAATAAAGAGTGTGCTCAAAGACATTATTAAAAATTTTGTGTAAAAAAATGAAATATTCAGGTAGCTAATAAAGGCATGTTGACCTTAATTTGTATTTCGCTTAGGAAGCGGCGGCGACCAATAAAATATCGAATCGTATACCAATACCGACGATTTTTTGGCCTCTCTCTTCTCCGCTCATTCTCTCTTCCTTCCTCTTCACTATTCCTGGTATAGAAAAGGTTGAATCTGTAGCTCTGATGTTGCTGATATTTATAGGTATTAGTCATTTAGCAGAAGGTTTTAACGGTGGTAGAGCCCGCAACAGCAACATCTGTTGCACGAATGTGGCTGCTCGACCGGCGAAATACCAGGACCTCATAGAAAACAGGCGTGAAGTAGAAATATTATACGATTGGCCTGATGAGTGTGGTGCCGAAGTCCCAAATCTAGTCTTCTTCCCCTTCCCACCCTTTTGTAACAAGGAAAGGACGGGAAAGGGATGAGGATTTGACGAGTGAGAGTGTGGAAAGGAAAAATAAAAATCCATTTTCCTGTCTGTTCCCTCCCCATCATAGGCAAGCAACGCATCTGTTAATATCAGGTGACCTGCTTGCTTGTTTGACACCTTCTGCTATAAAAAGGTGCCGCTCGTAAAAAGTAATAAACTAATTACAAATGCTTTGTCTGTTGACTCTAGATGGGATTATTTTTTTCGAGTATTAACGGAAGGAAAATTTTGACGTCAACATCAACCCTACAACGTGATTTACATATCTAAACAATTATTATCATTCTAATACATTAATCCAAAAACGATAACACGATTATGATTTTCACGTGCTCGCATGAACTATTTCTAATACTATTAATCTGATCCGTTCAATTATTTGATTATTTGTTACTATTATTACCTATTATACAGACGGCGGTTTCCGAATGATTTTCATAAGATTATCTTATGTATGTTGTTACGATTTTAATCTAATGTCAGATGACATTTATAAGTTTTATGAAAATATACAAATCAACTGAACATCGAACTGATTTGACCTGCGGTTGTCTTGTCAGGAGTGTTAGTTGAAAAAAAATTTGACAAACCTTCCGGAAACCGGACGATAAGTACTTAGGTTTGGGCAATATCTTGTAAATTAGTCTGTCTGTTTAGGTCATTTTTGATATTTACATCGCGTGCGCATAAAATTGGTTACTGATTGTTTACCGGTCCACCAGTTGTGAGTAATCGCAAATATAAATGTAAATCGTGCTAAAGATTTGATTTATCATTCCAGGTTTGCGTTTTCCCCGCGGAATCCGAATGCGTTAATGGTGGCGGAGATGGAGGTGGAGGCGGAGGTGCCATACTACCGAACGGATGTCCTGCTGATTTCAACATTTATCAACTTCTTCCTCACGAGAATAACTGCAGCAAATTCTACTATTGCGTACATGGAGAGAAAGTAGAAAGAGACTGTTCTCCAGGAACGCATTTCAATCCTGTCGATCAGGTAAATTTAAATCATAAATGAGTCGACAGTTCATATAATCGACATCAGCCAATAGAGGTTTACTGCTCGATGTAGGTCTCGAAGTAATATTGTAACTAACAAATATCATAAGAAAACCAGAAAGGTCAAAAGCTGCTCATTTTTTTTAATACTTTAACTTTATTCATAATTACTATATTAATACTTTATTAATAAGATGCACGTAGCATCGGAGGTCGCTCACGCTGACCTTTTCACAAACTCGTATTGCGAACCATCGGTACTGTCGCGATGCAAAATCGTGAATGTGATGCAGCTGCGTGGAAGCGAAAGAAGCATGTACATCGCTACAAAAAGTTCTTGAAGTGAGCGATCTTCCGAAGATACCAAAATAGTTTCTTGTCTTCGTTATACTTAAACTTGTTATATTATTATTACAGGTCTGCGACTGGCCTCATGCCGCGGGTTGTGTTGGAGATGATGGAAGTGGCGGTGGAGGTGGTGGAGCCGGAGGGGGTGATGGTGGAGGCGGCGGAGGAGCAGGTGGAGGAGAAGGCGGTGGCGG
>JWHW01031647.1:30125-43014 GCA_000931545.1 Papilio glaucus | reverse complement strand
TTTTATACATGAATAAAAAATATTTTGCAAATTAATATATTTCTTTTGACGACGCTCGTCGTTGGTGTACAGTATTAAATAGTTTACATTTATTTATGTTGTGAATAAATTAAACCCCTCGATTTAAAAAAAAAACTTGTTTATTATTGTTTCTGTACCCTCCAATCAAAAAAACTTGACGCCGAAGTTTCACTTAAACGAAAGAATGGCTATATATCAATAATTTTTGGACACGTCAAATCTTACATCTAATTTAAATTATAGCCATATTATTACCGCCTGAATTTGCCGGAATATCCTTTGTTGAAAAGTGACACTCGACCTTTTTTTTACTTTTCCAACCAAAAAAAAATTAGTAAAACGAAATAAGTTTATTCGTCTCAAACAACAAGGCGTTTATGCTGGCCTCAGACCTCCCTCATTCCTTCTCGCCACAAAGATCAGTCCCCTGCCACCCACAACCTTGGCAAAATTATCATGAAACTTACTTACTCTACGTCGACCTGTACGTGACCGGTATTCCAGATCCTTTCGGTATCGCCCATCAGTTCTAAGTATCGTAAGACGCAGTTTCGTCTTCAGACACTGCGGTAGTTGTTAATAAGCTATCCATAGGCATTTCAAAGTAGCTTATGAGTTGCAAATACGTTGCCTACCTTAAATCAAGGAGGCGATAGACAGAAAAACGACATTTCGTTTTCCTATTTATCCCCTCCACTGTCGAATCCTCCTTCCCTTCCCACCATTTCCTTATAAGAATAGGATGGGTAGGGTAAAGGACTGGTTGTTTACCTCCAGCACCTCACTTATAGGACGAAACGCCAAAACACACAATAAACCATAACCAGGTGAAATAAGCTAGTTAAAATATACTTCTACAACAAAGCAGTAGGTGTAATGTCTACTGCACCAGTGTTATTTTGGTAGTTTAAGATGACAATGTAACTGGTGGTATGACTATCCAATGTAAGTGCCATGAAGGATTTCAAATTGCAAAATATTTAGTATTTACTTGATTCTACTTCTTATGGGTACACCGTATCATCCGTCAGATGAATGTCCATAGCATTGTGATGGATGGATTTTTATAAGTTTTCTATATATATATGGTTCCTCCTGGAGAATTCGCCTGTATTGTGACAGTTCATATTCGAGCAGTATATAAGTGAGATGAACTGAGTATTACAGAACCACTACGTCCGACAATGCAAAAACAGCTGACTCAAACTGCAGGCATATACCCAGAATAGCAAATCTTAGATTATTACATAATTGGGCAATGCCCGAAGGTCAGCTAGGGAGTATTATGAATGCTCAAAAATCAAAAATGTTCCTCTAGCTAGGGTTGTCAGTCAAACGATCGCCCATTGACATCCAGAACACCAGAGGAGTTGTAGGCACCCCGTTTTGAAAGAAGAAGTATGATTATCTAGGTTTTGAAACCGCGTAAGACTGGAGATTAAATCCTAGACGTATAAACGTATCGTCGTAATATAATAAAAGAAAAGAAACGAATAAAACGAATAACGATTTTCATATTTATTAAATTATGAACCTTTAATATTAAATACACACTTAATATAATTAATATAAAACATTAAACAATTGCACGTTAATCAATTATATTAGTTAAAGATGATAATAATAAACAATGCGACGCGTAAGTATATTAGTATAAGACATGGCATAAGAAATTTATATCATCATCTGTTATTTGATCAGGAACTAGACTATATGTTACATAATATGTACATTGATAAATCAAGTGGGTTGCCAAACCTTAATCGGGGGCCAACACTGTTAAGTGGTAAAAAGAAATAAGGTTTTAAATTGGACGTCAAATCTAAACCGAATCTAACATTCCGGTATACGTCGTAATAAACATGGGCCCTAGAATCGTCAACTGCAAGTTACGCAAGGGTTCAACCTAATATGGTATTTACAATTTAATAGTGTTGGCCTCAGATTTAAATCAGCAACCCACTTGTAATTTATCAATGTACATATTATCTAACATATAATATAGGCCCTGATCAAACAACAGATGGGGGTATATATTTCTTATGTCTTATCTCGACCATAACTTATCTTAGTCCTTTTCTAAAGCACGTTATGTTTACTTACGCCTCGTCTAAGGGGCTGAGCCTCTTACAGAAATCATCATTAATGCCTACTACGTATGCAGAAGAACAATTGAGTCTGGCGTGTAATGTGATGCACCCGACCACACATCCCACCCTCCGCGTCGTCCTACAGCTACAGAGCTCAACTATGTTGGTTGGTATTGCTAGAATAACTTACAGCGTAAACTTTTTTGTGCGCTGTATTATGACTCAAGGCTCATGTTATTTTGCACGAATAGTAGTAACACCCAGATTATACGATTACTTATATCACCATGTTAAAAAAAAATATCAAAATATTTAGGGCCTGTTTCACAATCTCCAAGTAAAGTCCTGAATAAGCTATTTGTAACTTATCTGTCGAATAAAATCATGATTGGCGTTTCACGATCACCAAATAAGCTTAACTGGTTGATAAAGTGCCAAGTAAATTATAGGTTGGATCATCCGTCAGGTAAGGATGGGTGCTTATCGTTATTTGACGGATTATTTATTTCTTTGACATTTGCCTTCCATTTCAAATAAAATTAAACGATTTATAAAAAAAGCTTTTTGTATCCTTATAATCTTTGCAGAATGTGCATTAATTGTATATCAATACGTAACACAAAATAACTCATACAAGATTTATTTTAAATGCTTTTGAGAAGGAATAAATTTAAAATAATGATTTATGCTCTCGCATGTTTCGTAACTCGAAACGTCATAATGCGACGTTGCCATCTCGAGCTTACAAGTAACAAATTGAAACATTTTTTAACAAGGAATTTTTATGTGTCAAATAATTTATTAGTCAATTAGTTATTAGGCACATTACTCGGCCTTCGTAGAATAATTTAATCTAAGCAAAATCATATTAAAGTTTTTTCTATATGGATACTTTTTAAAGGATAAATTTTTACAGGAATCCAAAGACTATGGAACATTTGCGTGAAATTAAAAAAAAACACTAACTAGTTTGTTATCAGAAAAAACTTTAATCAATACGAATTAAAGTAAATTTATAAATTCATAAACTTTATAATACAAACATAAAATCGATTATTAGCAATGACATTATAATACAAAAAGTAGCAGATATGCCAATACCGCTTGAAATTGAAGATTCGAAAGCGTCCTAATTATGACGCTTTTTCTTTAGCTTACGTCGTGTGTTTACAATTATGCTTAAGTGACAAACACTAGCTGTCCTCTTTTTTCTTATTGTTTTAATTACGCCTTTTTACACCATTTGACATGTGTGAATGTTGCTGTCACTGGTGTCACTGTCCTTGGAACATTGATTACGGTGAATTTGTATGAATGTAACATATCTATAGCATAAAATATCATTGGTATCATCAAATCATAAAATAAATAGGTATGTTCCTTAGGAAACTTAAAATATATATTCGGTGTCCGAATAGTATAGCAAAATACAAAAAGCTATATGATAAATAATTTATCTTCTTCTAATCATAATTTAATACAATTATGATATAAACAGTACTATTCTAATAAAACATAAAATCGATACAGTATTGCCACGTACAATCAAATCCTACCGAAAGTTTTATTTAAAAATACCAAAAATCCTACTAACTATAACCTACCATATACCTTATTAATCATTAAATTATTCTTTAAGTCTTTTAATTTGGTCGTTTTCTTGCCTCATCGGCGGCGCGTTCTTCCACGAAATGTTTATAACTTATAATTAAATAATAACAAAGAATCATAATATGGCAATGTTATTGTTGGCTATCGATAACATCATTGGCCTCGATTACCTGTAAAATAATACATATAAAGTTAGAAAATTCCAACTTTAGCGAGTAACTCTTTGAAAATGTATAATTAATCTTCAACCATGACTACAAAAGGAATTGATTTCAGTTGTTTTTATTTTACAAAATTAAAAATCAGACCAGATTGGTGACATACTAAAGAAAGACAGTATTAAATCCGACAAGATTGGTGACATACTAAAGAAAGACAGTATTAAGAATACTCGAAACCGAATAGGGAATAATTTCAGTTGTTTTTATTTCAGAATTTGAATGTAGGAATGTCGGTAGGGATCGTCCTAGGCGAACTTGTACCGACCAGATTGGTGACATACTAAAGAATGGCAGTATTAAGAATACTCGAAACCGAATAGCAGATTACATACTTAGATGTATGACGATAGATAAAGCGAGAGAGGTATGCAATGCCTAGGACTGTGTCGATAAACAAATACAATATACAAAGTAGTTTAGGCACAAACAATATCAGCGCCATCTTGTACAAAGAGGACATAATCTTGTAATATAAAATAATTGTTGTTTTTAATATTGCGTAAATTCTTATTCGGACAAAAGTCTAACTAAGACTATTGTGATATGAGTGATCACATAGATTTGAGGTCAACTTACTTTGGATCGTAACAAAAATTTAATCCTTACTTTAGATCTTTAGGGGATGAATTTAGTAAAATCCTTTCTCGTAGCGTTCGCCTAAGAAATAACAGAAATATCTGTGCAAAATTTTAAGTCTGTGGGCCTAGTAGTTTAGGGCTGTGCCTTGATATTCAGTCAGTAAGTTTCTTCTATATTATATATTAGATATATATTTCAATCTTCTCCGATTCTCCTCAAAGAAAACTTTAAATATTACAAATTTCATACACATATGTGTCCGTAAAATTTCTTAAAATGTTCCGAAAGTTTTCGCTTCACATATTAATAAAAGATACTAATGAGCTTGATTAATAGAAGAATTATTATCTTCGCTAGAAGGTACTCACTCGTTTAATCTTCTTCCCGTACATGGACCAGAAGGTGACTTTAATATCTGTTGGCTTGCCGGTCCTTGCGTCGAACATGCGGCAGCTGTCGAAGGGTGGACAGTACAGGTGGAGCGACACCGCGCCGTCTACATGCGACGGATTCTCCATTCGGTGCAGCCCTAACGCATCTGAAATTAAAAATAAACCGTCAGTTCACATCCTCCAAAGATTATATACCTTACTAGCTTCTTTCTTCTTCTTTCGTAGTTATGTAAAACTCAAAAAGTTGTGATAGGTTGAGTTTACGCGTGAAAGTGTAACAAAGTCACATTCGTATTGGTAATATAATGGATTTTAAAGAGCTGGTGTATAGAAGAATGTTATTATTTTGTAGATATTTTTGGTAGGTATTTGCTTCTTGAAATTATTAGTACATTAGCTTAATTCAAAAAACCTTAATAATAATACCCCGAAAGCTGAGGATAAGCTACCAATTTAATTATTTCTTTTTAAAACAAAATACTTTCTATTATTGATGTATCTTATCTTAAAAAATAATAAAGTAATTTGATTGCCTCACGTTTTTATATACCATTGCGTAGGTCAAATACTCACTAGTATGTGACCCTTTACTCTATAAAACATCTTGTTATCTCTCTCTTTCTCTGATAAAATACTGAGACGACAATATGTTTTATGTTTTCGGCAGTGCGAAGTCACAAGAAGTGCCATGTATATAATATTTCTCAGATACTTATCTTAAAAAGTTATCAATAATGTAAATGACTGTCAGACGAAAACGTATACTCGTACGATAGTGCAAGTTCAATGACCCGAATATAATTGTAAATAAATAAATAAACATGGCACTTTAACCTTAAGATGGGCATTGACTTTTCTATTAATTTACTAGCTATTCGCTAGCCCGCGGCTTCGCACACGTTTCTAATTATGCTCGCTGTAAAATTTTGTAACTAACGTACGTACGTGCTTAACAATTATAGGTTAAATATGTGAGAGTTGTTGCTGTCAAAAAATAATATGAAGGGGACATTGAAATCGTATAAATTTCATATGGTGTACTGTCTTTTGTCACACACGTGTTTAAACAGTTTAGTAGTAGTAGTAGTAGTATTTATTTATTTCTTATGTTTGATTAATTAATGAAAGATACAATTACCATTTATGTAGCAAACGTCGTTAATTTCTAAAGTCGTCCTTCCTATTTCCTCCATTTTGTTTGCGTCATAATCATTGTCGCCATCTTGTTCGCTCCGTTCGGTACTACTACTTTTCCCGCGGAAATTGGGACATATTTCATTGTGACAGTTGTAAATTAATTCGCTTGTTCGATCCTCTGTTGAACTCTCAATGGCGGTACAACACGAATTCTTTGTTTTTAGCTTTTTTAGTACTTCTGGTTCCACATTTTTCGGCCAATCATATCTAGAAAAAAGATGAAACGTGTAAAATATGGGATAAAACCTGTTTAACCAGCAATAAAGACAATTATTTTTTGCCACAGTGGCATCCAAACATTATAAAGTCGAACAAAAATGTCAAACAGAATCCTTACTGTCTCTATCTTTTTCTGTCTCTCTTGATCTTTTTTACCTTTTGATGTAAAGACAAAAGATGTAACGTAAAGTCAAAAGACTTGACTATCAGCTCTTAACTCGTTTATACACACCTTACTTCCTCTAAACTACCGCTTAGAATTTTCATAAAGCAATGCGAATCGGCATGGTCGTGAATGGCGGAAGCATGTCCGGGCCCCCAGCACAGGACCATAATGTTAAAGGCACCGTTTCCTGCGTCAACTAGATTCCTAGTGTACCTGGAAGACATAAATAATGTATTAGAATTTAAGAAGATACTGTAGCGCCGAAATTTACACGGTTTAATCCCCTCATTATTCTACAATCAGACCATTGATGAACTACTGGTATCAATATTTAAAGAGAAGAGCGAATAGGCTGATGCTAAACGTGTAGACCAAATCGCAACTCATAAGGTGGGTTTGTCGTAAGTCTATCCTTATAAAAAATAAGTCATTGATAGGATAATGGTCTTAGTTGTAATTCACACTAAATAAGCGTTTGTTACCTGTTAGAGGTGAAATCATATCTCTTACCGTGTTCATACTGTCATCTCAGTCTTTTTCAGAGAGAAAGAGAGAGATAACAACATGTTTTATGCGAATGTTTTCGAAAATATAAGAACGGCGTTATGTACTACTGCAAAAGCGTAAAACCAAACAAAAAAATGTAACCCAATTTAAGTATTGTTTTGTGTATCTCGTAAATAATCCAATTCAATTTAATGTATTGTGTATTTACTGTTTACATTTTTAATTCATTGAGCACTTGACAACAATATTCCCGCCAATTTTTTTACAAACATATATTTTTCCAAATCATTACCTCTGTCCCCTTATTTGTATTTGATTTTAAAGTTCTTTCCGACAAAACATATTAACAACACTGCACTAATGTATCGAGTTTGGTATCGTTTTAAATTAACACAACACCACGGTAGTAAACAATAACGGAAAATTTTTCAGAATAGATTCACTTATCGTCTCAAATTATTTTTTTAAAAGTAAAGGAATTTTTGGAAAAAGTTAGAAATAATTAATGCATATTCGTGAGACTGCTGTTGTTTTTTGTCTAGAAAATATTTATTTAGTGAGACTCCAATACAGACGCCATATTACCGTTTTGAAAATATATAAAATGTCAAATAATTTATCTGTTGTGTGACACATTCTATGACTTTTTTTTAATTTCATGACCTGGTAACATAGACCTTTAAGTCATTTCTATGATTAAACAATCACGTGATCTCAGATAATATTTTTCACTATAACTGTGATCTAGAATATTTATTGTAATGCTAATTACTAAGCATTAATTATCAGTTACTCGACTACTACCATAAAAAAAGTTTATTATATCATTAAATAATGTATTATAATATATGCTGTTCTAACTAATGATATTTTATAGTACTACTGGCTGGCTCGGCAACGCAACCCCCCTTGCGGATGGAATTTCGTAAAAACCTCTTTTTTATTTTATTAACTGACCTCTACTCGGAGAAAGGAATATTCCTTCCAAATTTCAAGTCTCTAAGCTCTACGCTTCCAGAGATATCGTGATGAGTCAATAGATACCTGGAAATCTCTTATATGCCTATATAAATATCCTATGTAAATAGTTCTCATAAAAAGTACTAAAATATCATTGGCTCTAATACGAGTAAATGGTCGATTCAGGCCACTATGAGATTTTTCTTAAACATAAAGAGAAAATAACGAAACAAATTTAAGTTGCAAAAGTGAGTGGCAGTGTTGGTAGGGGACGTCCAAGGAGAACTTATATCGACCAGATTAGTGACATACTAAAAATAGGCGAGCGATATAAGGAGCACCCATAACTGGCAAGCATGTATGCATAGATTTATGAATGTAGAAGAAGCGGGAGAGGTGTGCCAGGATCGTGCCAAATGGAAATCCATAATCTCTGCCTACCCATCTGGGTTATGGGCGTCGGCACATATTTTATTTATTTTTGTAAGCAATAAAATATGCGTATCGACAATTTACATAAAACTTTCTACCTAGATAAAAATAATATGCAAAAAACATTACGAAAATTAGGTTAGGTTTGTTTTGGATAACTCTCAATGACATTAGGTTGATTAATTCTTGTACTTTTCTCTACAAACTATAACATCTATAGCTCCTAGTGGCCTCCTAAGATATATAGATTATTAGATAGCTAAATTATTTTGCGAATGCAAATGTATATGTATTCGAATAAAAAAACGGAAAAACTTATATTCATACTTTAGCAGGTTTAACTAATCTAATTCGGTGGACGTTTCGGACTCAGTCACATTATACAGAGAAGAAATATGTATATATGTCACCGACCGATTGTCAGAGTAGACACTTTATAATTCGGCTAGGCAAATTCTAAACGGTTCTCAGTTGAACGAATCATTGACGTTTTATTTCCAGTCCCTTTCTAATGGAGCGAAGTCATTTGGTCACAATATGCCTGTGAATATGACAAAATTGTCGTTCGATAAAACGAAACGTCCGCGCTGATTGGTCCAAATTCGTATCTCGTGCCACTTCTTTTCGTTTAGTGACAAGCTGTTGCTAAACGTAAACAAACATAATGTTCTTGTGATGTTATTTTCAATTATACTATATCAAAAACATGTTATTGTATTTCATGCGTTACCATGGCAACCTATATTAGGTTAAAAGAATGCATATTCATGATATTACTTGCAGATTAAACAATATTAGGTTTTATTTTCCTGTCCATCGGGAGGTTTTGGTACCCCTGAAAATGTGTTTGTAAAATTTCTTGACCATCGGTTGAATATTTAAGATGTTAAAGATTTTCGCCAATCTTAGACTCCAAATCATCACCATAATACTGACTCACCGGAATCTATCGAACTTGGCGTATTTCTTCCAGTCTTTGGGCTGCGACTTGTAGGCGGCCATCAGCTTCTGCACGTCCTGCACGTTCACGTGGTCCCTAGCGAACACCTTGTGTAGCTCCTGCACTAACATCTCCAGTCCATTTATCTCACTGTGAAGAATAAAATACAATGTCACGATATTTTTATACGAAAAAGAGCAAAGGTCCCCCTAATGCTAAGTGATCATCACTCTCCATGAAGATCCACAACAGCAGAGAACCTGAAGTTGCACTGCCGGCTTTCAAGAAGGTCTATTTTCTTTACAGCTTCAATTAAACATAATACATAATAAGAAATATATACCCTCATCTGTTATTTTATTAGGACCTAAATTACATGTACATTGGACAAATCATTAGTGGCTTGCCGAGCTGAATCTGGCGCCAGCACTTATATAATAACCAAATTAGTTTGAAGCGTTTCGTAAGTCGCTGTCGGTAATTCTAGGTGTCAAGCTTAGGTGGACGTCAAATCGAACTTGAGTATAACAATCTGTTGTCCACATAAACCTGATTAATACAGGACTACACACGCATATAAGTACATTCAAATGTACGCACACATACATAAACACACTTCATCTCCAATAAAACAATTCCTGTACCATAAACCTAATCACAATTGATTTCGCGTATTATACTTGTTAAGAGAAAACGATAGGAATTGCATCATTCATTGTCGTAGCCTAACTTGGTACAAGGCTAAAAGGTGAAGATTCGTTCCAATTTACGTTTATGTGCATCATGTAAGTGTATCGCAAATGTGATATTTAATTCTTAATCATTTGTAACTACAAAATATCCAAAAAACGCCTTTTTCTTTTTTTATGACATATTTAGTAGATGATTTATTGCTTGTATCTTATTTAAGGCATCTTTAGTAGCTATTGCTAGGGTCATTATATGAAATGTGTTAACCAAGCTTTTCAACGTACAGGTCAATCTTCATAGGACGTTCCACAGAGAGCATGTCGAGGTCTTCGCACTGCGAGACGCGGAACTTGCAGTTGGCGCTCTCCACCTCCATATTATCTAAAACATAAACATGATTCACAATCATTATGACATTCTAGGGTAGTTCCTCAACATAAGGTAGGGAGAAGCAAACGGGCAGAATGTACTTTTATATGGCAACATTACAAACTACCTACAATCTTTCTACCAACGTAATGAAGTTAAATGTCACCGACCGATTATGAAATAATCGGACTGAATATAAACTGTCAACACTATTTGACAGGACATTTGTCTACAGTTTATAAATGGTTAGAGCCAAATCGTCAAATCGTGAATATTTTGCTCACATTATTGAGTTAAACGTTTGAATTAGAATGAAAGAGAATTGTAGATCACTTTCATGAGGTTGGACATATATAAAACTAATATTTTAAAAATATGTTGGTCGAAGAAAAAATAGGCTTTGGACGTACGTTAAATTTCAATTATTCGTTCAGTTCACAATTTGCTGGCAGTTTACAACATGCCCAATCGGATTAAAGCCTGACAATGGTCACAATCGGTCGGCGACAGTCACATAACATCTAGTAATACGCAATACAAGGAAATGTGAAATCTAGGTGGAGGAAAAGACGAAGAATCATTTTATACTTTTAAATTCCTGTTAAAAATTGCCATATTATTTTTAATATATTATATTCATTGTGACATAAAGAAAGGCGATATAAGGAGTACACATAACCAACGTGCATGTATGCATAGATGTATCGATTTAAAAGTGAGAAGGGTGTCAGGATCGCGCCAAATGGAAATCCTCTACCTACACCTCTGGGTTACGGGCGTTAGCGTATATCTATTTATTATGATTGTATTATAAAACTAAATCATTTAGGAAAATTTGTGTAGCTGATAAACTACGTAACTTGTGTAAGGAACTTGGTAAATTGTCTCTAAGCTCAGTTGATGTATTGTGGGTCTTTGACACCAACGTGTGGGTCTTTTCTATAAAGACATTTACACAAAAATAATCGTTTTCATTTACGTAAACAGTGACATTCACAATCAAAGAACAAATCAAACGATTAGATTAAATTTTTAATTCGATAATTTCTCTGGCTTACTTAAATACTCTTTGTCTAAAAAAGCAATAACAATAATATGTTGTTGTGGGCAAGTATGGATTTTATCTTGAAAAAACACACACTTGCGCGCGCACACACGCTCGCACGCACACACGTATACCATTAACTAACTGTGCCCAGCGATTTCACCCGCCGTTCATTTTAATTTAATCGACGATTGCCCAGCCTTAATGGGATTGAAATCAACAAGATTTTGTCGACCCTAATCCGAGACTTCATCCAATAGGATCTAGAGTTTAGACACAAGTTTAGTCCGGTTCTCATCGGCAGTCGAGAAACGTTAGCGCGGGCCTCGTCAGATTTAATATGAATGATTAAATAGATCTGAGAACAAATTACATTGGATTTAATATTTCTCCAAAGAAACTTTCATAGTTACTTCATACTTAAGATCTTTAGGGGATTTAGAAAAATCCCTTTTTAGAGATCGTCAATGTAATAACAGTAATCTCTTCTAGAAGCTAGAAGTCTCTAGCTAGAAGCTATCTTCTGATCGTATTGTAAAAGAAGCAACTAACTGACTGTTTGATATATCAACGTACAGCCAACCCACAACTATTTTGTCTAGAGATTTTTTTACACATGAAATAACATTTATAATGACTTCATAATCAAGGCATATTAAGGTACATTTGAACCAACTTACAATGGAAGTTTGTTTTATATGTCGTGATACATGAATGTTGACATTACAATACTTTAAATTTTGCAGATAATACGACTCGAGTTGCAATATATTAAATAAACGCTGCTTCCGCTATTATCCAATAAGGTACGTTGCAATCTTGTGTCCCCTATATGATTATATAGATTTCATGTTCATTTGTTGAACATCACTAACTTCCCAAGTTATTTAACGATCGGAATAAAACCAAATTGTTTACGTGCTGAGAAGTGTGCATTTCATGCAATGCAATCTGAGGCGTGACACACGACCCTTTCCAACCCCTAAAAGTAAAAATGTCATATGACCATTTGTTTTTCTTTTTACCATCTGGTGATCCGCTTGCTCGTTTGCCACCATGTTCCATAAAAAAAAAATAAGCAGTACAGAATGCTAGTTCAATTTTAACACGTTTTTATAAGTTCGATGTGTATGTAAGTTTGTTTGTTTGTGTGTAACGGAATCTTTGAAAGTGGTTTTGAGCCGCTTCACAACGTCGTATTAATTTCAAACTTTGCACACTTATCATGGACTAAAGACAACGCAATAATTTAAATGGTTTGTCACGTTATATTTAACAGATTTACGATTTTGCGGATTTACAATTTAGCGCCATCTATTTGTTAAAATTTAAATAATGTGTTTCTTTTTTAATTTTTAAAACTATTACCTTTATTATATTTATATATATAGCTATTAACTTATTATAACAAACGGCTTTACTCGCGTTCGCGTTTTTTCCTCGGTATTTT
>JWHW01031632.1:181178-198178 GCA_000931545.1 Papilio glaucus | reverse complement strand
TTATTTGATTGATTTAATTAATGTAATTCTTTCTTACATTTTGAGTACATGTTTGCGTAGAAGGTCGAAGTGCGAGTTGTGCCCGGACCGTGTCAAAAGGAAATGTATAACACTGCCTACCCACCTGGATTGTAGGAGACACTACTTATTCATTTTTTTAATCTGTGACGTAAAGGGAAATAGCGGCAGGAAGAAGCACAGGTGGTAAAATGTCTGACATTAACAAGCTTGTGCCCGCGTTTTTTAACGTGTAATAAAATGCAATATAAAATTTAAAGTGTTATTACTTTTACATTCTGAATAGTTGGCGACGTCTCTTAACATCAGAAGCAGGACTGAAATAAGTTTTATGCCAACATCTGTATGCAACCGAGGAACAAATTCCTTATACTCAAATTTCAAGTCCATTTATTACAAACATTATGTTGAGAAAATACATTTCTTAAGTCAAAAGGAGACTGGAACTTTTGGGCTATTGCCCAACACTATTCAGTATGTAACTAGTTGAAATATGTATAAAAAAAATCGTTACTTTTTTCTTATAAATAACACAATATATTTATTTGTTATTGTTTTATAGATAGCGAGAAAAATGCATAAATTTTTATATTTTTTTTATATTTATAACATTATTCCCAGAAAGCCAAATTTTATCATATTTTTTCGATTTCTTTCAAATGTATGCTATTCATATTCATATATTATTAACACATGGATCCAGAAATGCATGCCGGCTTTTATTATTTTCCGCTATCTATGGCAGTTGGTACACCATAAGTATAATTTTTAATTATTTTTAAATTACCGAAATAACTAAAGCGATTTTCATAATTCCTTCACCAAGAAATACTAAAATTCACTAATATTGAAGAAAACGCTGGCAACTAAAAGATTAACAATAGTTTTTGCGAAACTAACTACACGTATGAAATTCACTATGATTTTATTAAACGCGATCAGTAAGCATTCCCTATCAATATTCGACTCATAGAACAAGAATGTGTCTAGGATCATTTAAAACAAATAGTTTCTTAACATTTGTTCAAAACAGATCATTGAACCGAAAGACGAACACAAAAATAAATTCGTTCGCAACTCAGAGTTCGACAGTGTTAAAAAATTTGAGAATTCATTGCACCATAAAAACGATTTAAGGACCTGAGGTGGACGCCTGGCTTGCCGCGCTTTTGTTACCCTCTAGAGACTATAACTGAAACTCAACTGACCCTTTATTCGGTGACGTGCATTTTATGTTTCCTTTCAGTTGAAAAGTTTCCAAAAAAATACAGGTTACAGACGAAATAAAGAAAAAACATGAACTCTCCCGACCCTGTTTAGGACGTTAAGAAAAATTGTCTCAGTAAAAACTAATGTTTATCGACTCATGGCCGCCTTTTTCAATCTACTGGAATGGATGCCCGCCGGTGAAAATGTAGACGTCCTGTCATGTCTATTAGGGGGAGAGTGATTGTTAGGAATGGACGAAATAACTAGGGAGTCAAGTGCGGTGCGTGCGGAGCAATTGCCAGACCGCGCGCGCCCTCCCGCGATTCAACCCGTATGACCTGAGGATTGGTGGGGCCATGCATGGTGGTGGGATATATGTTTCTTTTAGTTTTAATCCACTTCTTTTCTTTCTTCTCTTCTTAGGGCTTTTCTACACAAGCTGGTATTGCCGCCCGCCCTAATATACGGAAGGAGTAAGATGTTCATCTGATGGTCCTATCCGCATTAACCTTACCTAGGATTTTCAAATATAAACTTTTGATCCGAACGTAGTTTATGAATTTGCCAATCTTGTAGTCGATTTCTCCCACGAGAAATATTTTGTGCTCTATTTTTTAAAACCTACATCGTATAATATACTTGATATTCAGTACCCAGTATATCTAGGAGAGGAGGAACACCGTGTATTTAATCTGGACGGTAATGGAATTACTGTCTACCCTAATTACATTAAAACACGTGAGAGCTTACATATTTATTATGAAGGTAGCCCAGAGTGTAGGACTAAAGAAGCTTCTGTCAAAAGTCCGGTTGCTCAATATAAGTTGTCTTTAAGTCTACCCTGAATAGATCACACGGCCACATGAGTGTATTCTTAAGCTTTATAGAGCTTTCATTGACGTAATGTTCCCCTTGTTTTTCTAAACACGAATTAGCACAGTGAAGTAATAGGATTCTTCTGTACTTTAACATAAAAGACCGACTGCTTTGTGAAAAAGACCTAATTAAAAATACAAAAATATGAATAATTCTTTTTTGTAGAAAAATCATTAAAACTTAAATTTGCAAATTTTGGCAAATGTTACATCAAATTAAAAACATAATTAACGAAAGGGATGAAGTTGCGAAAAGTCTTTTTGGCGTGAAACTGCCCTGATTGCTTATCTTCGCAACAAAACCGGTAGCGGCTTGCTCCTAGTTCATTAAGGCCATTCGCAAAAAATAAAGCTTTGAAAATTCTTTGACATACACTTTTATATATAAAGACCAATGTTAAATAATCTCGCAACGAAATAAACTTGAAATATTTAACAAGGCGTGCCTTGTAACTAAGAGATCTGTCTTAGTAGGACGCCATGTCGTCGTCGCCGGCTACGTATCCAAACAGTTAATATCGAAATGAATAGTGGTTAAAGCCCAATGCATACGTGACAGGATATTACCGTTAGTAAACAGTGACGAGGAATTTAAAGCGTACGCGCCGTGACAGTATTGTATACTAGTTGTTGTTCCTAGTGCTTTAAACTGTGCAATAACAGTTTACATATTAAAATGATATTGGAGTACTTGCATATAGAACGTCCCGTCCCGTGCGTGCCACGTTCCCGTCCCGTCCGTGGTTATATTAGTATATTCGCATACATTTTCTGTGATGCCAAGTGAGTAAAGCCCATATATAAAATCCCGTTATATATGGGCTTTACTCACTTGGCAACGGTGTGGCAACGTCGCCAAATTGGACGCGTGGCCTCGATCAACGGCTCCTTACGCTGGGTACTCTGGCTGGACTGGATAAGGAATATATCAAGAATATCTCTACAACGTTTGAGAAAAAGTGTGTTCAGATGTTAAAGGAGAGAGATGTTTTCTATGACAAAAACAAAATAAATAAATGTTAGGCTAGCAGATAATTCTGACAGCTGGCATATTAGCACTTATAACTCTAGTGGTAGAGTCCTATTTTGAAAAATACAATTTCGAAAGTTATTATCTGCAATTACCTTGCAAATATCTTTTAATTTTTAATGAAGACAAGTATTATTAATATTTTTTTGCATGTTTTTTTTATTCAATTATTGTTTAATTTTCTCCTGAGCCCTAAACATGTTAATTTTGGAGGCGCTCATCAAACGTTTTCCTTTTTTACTTAAGGCGGATTCAATTTACAAGATTCTCTTTTGTATAAAAATCTACATCAACAGCCTTAATTTAGTTTAAGGGGAAGGTGCATACTGCCATTTTCTTTTGATCCTTCCCTCATATATTGTAAATGATTGAATGAGAATTGATTTGTTTTTGGGAGGATGAATGAAGAGAGAGTAAGGAAACAAATTCATGTTGCAAAAGTGAGTGGCAGCTTGGCAGAGTTGGCTGGCGACTTCCAAGGAGAACTTATATCGATCAGATTAGTGACATACTAAAGAAGGGGAGGGTATAAGGAGTACCCGTAATCTACGAGCTTGTATGCGTAGATGTATGAATGTAGAAGAAGCGAGAGAGGTGTGCCAGGATCGCGCCAAATGGAAATCTATAATCTCTGCCTAGCCCTCTGAGTGACAGGCGTGAGCGTATATTCATTTAATTTTACCTTGAAAAAGTATAATCTGCTCAAAAAAATGATGAGACAGTATCTGTGGGTTAATCTCCGTAGAATTTGAATGTAGACGAAAACCCATCTAAAATAAACAAATAATTTCGTACAATCGAAAAACGTTACCTGACATTCATTAGTTCTGTTTTATCAATGAACAATAGTCCTTTTGTGCCATTGTGTGATCGTAAGGAACAAAGCAACTTTCCGACGACATTCAAAATAGATTCTTAATCCAATAACGTTAAATTCCAATATCCCACGAAGTTTTGTATTATATTAAACGATCAAACCAAAACTCTGTTAGCTAAAACGTTATAAAATCTTCAAATATTTGAGATATTTGTGTAGAAATTTCTCTCAGCAAGACAGCTAGGCTTCCATCTCTTTGGTCGATTAAGAAAATGAAAGAAAGAGTAAAGGCAGTTCTATGTGAGGATGTTCGAATAAAATTGTTTTGACAAGGTAAAAATTTTACCTAAACATTTCTATGTTTTTAGGAATCCGATAAACGTAATGTCATTTTTTCAAACAGACAGGGATGGATTCATGTTTAATATTTCCAATATATTGTTGTTTATTGTTTTATTTGTGTACATTTTTAACTAAATGTATATTTACATTTAACTTTGTCTATGGGTGAACGAATGGTATATAACTTCAAATTCAGGCTTTTCATCATAAAATTCGAATGTTTTTATGACAAATGCTGAAATTGATTTGTAATAGTTCGAATTTAAAGTTAAAATCGATATATTGTGTTATTAGGTTTAAATGTTATTTCTTATATGGCATCGGTGCCTAAGTATTTTGGAAGGAATTTATTCAGAAGGGCAACACATGTCCTCGTTCATCTTCATGAGAGACCTAGAAGGTTAAAATGTATGCTTTTGATACTCACAGAAATATCACCTAAACACAAGATCCTAACTAATATAAATGCAAATGTGGGTTTGTTTATTACACTATAACCTCTAACTTTACTACACCCACATCTTTACACTAAATATCAACTCAATAGTTACAAGCTGCTAACTATAATATTATAAATGCAAATGTGAGTTTGTCGGTTTGTTACACTTTAACTCCTAAACGTCTCAACCCATCATCATGAAGTTTTGCGCACACATTGTCTGGAGTAAATGACATGGCGTTCCTTCAACCCCTTCCCGAGGTACATAAAACGTTCATTGACAATATCGGTTACCATGGTAATGTGCCATGTATTGAGAATAACAATTTTTTGACACATGTTGCCTATAATTCAAAATTATTATAAGCGGAATAATCTTACAAAACATTCCAGCGTGGGAAACAATAAACGAATGCGTGTGAAGTCGCGGGCAACAGCTAGTGCTAGATAAGTGTCAGAACTTCAGAAGAATACAACATTTCATAGTAATGTAAAACGTGACATGAAACTAGAAAATATTCTGGAGAGACAGTTTGGTGTACCTTCCAAAACACGTACAAACAAATCCGCAAAATAACATTACCAAGACAATATCATAATGGAAGTCTTGATCTTGATTCATTTGTTTTAGGAAATGAACACACTGTAGACGTTAGAGTAATTCCTTTCTTAAAGCTCGTGTTTTCTATTTGAATCATACATCATATTTTTATTTTGGACAAGCTGAGTCCCACGGATTCACCCGCCGTTTAATTTAACTGGTAAATCCTAGCGTAAGTTGAACCCTATTTAATATGATAGATCATATAAATCTGAGGTCATCTTACATTGGAATATAATTATTTTTACATACAAACTTTCATCTCCTACTTTAGATCTTTAAGGGATGAACTTAGAAAAATCTTTAAGAAAAAAAAATCTCTGTGCAAAATTTCACCTCTCTAGGGCCAGTACACACTACTGGCTGGCTGAGCTTTGTTCTATATCTGCCAGTTTCTTTTTTTTTACTAGTAGATTTGCATCGCATTAAATTAGTATCCTGGAAACCCACCTGATATACAATATGCATGCCACTTAAATAAAAAATGAGGCCGTGTGGGGTGTGGCGGTCGTATCAGAGAAGTTTTTGAAGCGAAAACCTCCATAGACTATATTAGGTAAGGGAAAATCTTAATGGTTCGCGCGAACAACATGCGATACATGCAACATGCGTTAGTATCATGCTTATTTGAATTTAGAACAGTTTCGGCGAACTTTTTTTCATTTAATTTTCTTGTATTCAATTTTGAATTTTATTCCTAAGATAAAAGGGTTTGTTTTTGTTAAGATTTAGGGACTTTTGACATAGTTAACATTAGTGTCATGTAGATTTTTTAGTAATGCACCGTTGAGGAACCATTGCGACAACATGAAAAAAGCAAAACGTATTGTCTAGTCAAAGTACGTACCTGCGTTGTAGTACGCTGAAATAGTACGCAAAAATTGTCGCTTAAGGAAATTCACAACGCGTACAACCGAAGCTATCTTTGTGAACTTTGTCATCGTATTCACAAGTATTTCAAATATCTTTAATCTCGTAAATATTTGAGCTATACAAAATACGGCGAGCTGCCGTGTCAGATGAAGCCAAGCCCGTGCCAAGGCTTTTGTTGTCTCTCCCCAGCAACTTAAGCCATTAAATTTTCATTGTACGCCTACCATTTAGAGCTTCTGACAAATATTTATTAGATTTAGGAGTTTTTAACAACTTATATTTGACTTTTGTTTCGTGTGCTTTCAAGAAATCAAGTCTCCGAAAAATTTATATATTAGAAAGTCCTTTAGACATCAACTAAGCGATTACAATTTTTTTATCTCATTGGAAAGATTTAAAAGGTCTAACGATACATACAAATGTACGATTCAAAACATTACACAGACTTAATCTTTTGTAATTTTTGTAAGCAAATTTCATGCGCATGTTAATTTGCAATTAAGCAGAGAGGCGCTGAAGTGTGAGAGATACGTCTGCCCTTTATTTACGACAGTCTTTTGAATAATGTATGGACTCACTATTCACGTTCTGATAAATCCGTTCCGTTGAGTTAGTTCGGATATTTTATAGATTCTGTTCGAAAACCTTTTGCCATATTTACTAAATTAAAAAAATAGAAAGAATATTTCTTTTTCCTATTCATTTCCAACCAGTCCAGCCCTGTCCCTCCCCCCCTCCCTCCATCCTATCATTATTAGGAAAGGATGGAAAACGGAACAGAACTGAAATGATTTCATCTTGACGTCTGTCTTCTGTGAGGTTGTTCAACAGATGTTATTGCGGGCTCTGCCACTGTTAAACCATTCTAAAATCAATTTCTTTAGGGACACATCATAATTTCTTATAGTTGCGGGAATACTACACATTGATATTACACTAATTTTACATAACATTTGTAATTTCCTACGTTTTATTACAAATCACGAGTGCTGTAAAGTACTGGAAACATCAAAACATTAAATCGACGCGATACAATCCGTAAAATTATTTAAATTTCAGTTATTTAGGGATAATTGAAATCAATACATTAGCTTTTTCTCTCCTTTATTGCAGTTTCGAGAAATGAGAATAAAGACGTAAGTGATTTTTAGATACTGAATCACTTATACACTAACAATGCGACTTTTTACACCCAGACGGGGTTGAATACTCGACAATTTTGCTTAAGTGAATCCCGCGAGATAAGCGCTGGCTCATGCAAGGCGCACTCGTAAATTATATCGTATGAGCAAATTTGCGACACTCCATTTACTCGCTTTTATATTTCAAAAGATAATATAAAACCTTCTTTAGTCTTAGAGTATAAATTAAAAGTTCAAGTAAATTTCTTGCACAATTTTCTTTATATTTTTCCAAATTAGGTTCAAAAGTAGATTGAATTAAATAAATATCAACAAGTTAATCACTATAAGTTGAACCAATAACTAAAAGATTACACTATTGTCTGTGATAGGTCTTAAACATAGGTCCAACTTAGCTCGAAAGTTCTAATTTCTTATTTAAACACGGGAATTAAATGTAAGCTTAGACAACAGCAAATATACTATCCATAATTTCGACTAATTTTGATACTTGAACCTATTGCCATAAAACAAATATTATTAACGCAATTAAATAGAAAGAACTAGAGCGTACCTAGGCTACGTCGTCCAGTTCGTGGCTGTTATTCCTGAGCCTTTTGGCAGCATCAGCAGTCCGTTATTCGACTTCTCACTTAGGTTTAGTGTCAAAGAAGAGTAGAGCCCGCAACAACAACATCAGTCGCACGAATGGGCCGGCTCGACCGGTGAAATAACACAGAAGACTAGAAAAGGAAATATCCTTTTTCCTGTTTATCCTCGGTCCATAAAAATTAGGCAACGCATCTGCAACTCATTAGCTTGTTACCCGGTGACCGGATTGCTCGTTTGTCACCTTCTTCTATAAAAAAAATCTACGGACAATGTCGGTTCACCTTCCTTGGTTCCACTGCGGATCAAAAGATCCGTAAAGGTAGGTAAACCACAAAACTAAAATTATTTAACACATCGTGAAACAGGAAACGGCAGTGGACTGACAACGCGCGATCAATCATTTAGCGTTTCTATAAATAATGGATGAACGTTTGACATTCACACGATTGGTTCGCGCACGTAAAATTCACCCGTCAACACCGGTCCGGCGATAAATTTACATTTTTTTCTTGAAACTAGCAAGCAAGATATTCGATAGTCGAAGATTTTATTGTTGTCCAAATATTACAATTAAATTCCAATACAGTTAATCACAATCTTACTACAAAATTAGTACACAATACACAGCATTTTGTTTATCACTAGTAAAACGGTAGCATAATGTCAAATGGTCAAGTTCCATATGACAGCTTTTATATTGAAAAATAAATATATTTAAAACAAAAATGATAAAAACCATGATTACTATACACACTAGGAAGTCAATTTAAAATCTATAATTTTAGCCCACATGGCATAAATAAAGATAGCAGTCGATATCTAAGATTATCTAATAAGCGTGCTGTCAAATTTCAACCGATCAAAACTATATTTCATATAAAATATTACTGACAGCGCTTTAAATATGAAGTATCAAAACAACAGGGTCGCAGTAATTGCACGTTACAACTCGGAGTAGGTTTGGAGTGAGACAAAGGATAATGATACGAGTTTCCGCCGTTATTACTGAGAGGCACGTATCCCTCTGAGTGCGTTCATTGTACGCGCTAATTCAATGTTTGACTCTACCATTTGCTCGGTGTACCACTAGAGAGTTTTGCTACATAGATATTTTTTAATGTAGAGCCTCTATATTTGAAAAGAGATCTATGAAATAAAAGAAACCATGTTCACCCTGAATAATATTGTAATGATGTAGAGACACGACATACTTAAGTTAATTTTTATAGGAGAAAATTGTGGTTTTTTTTTTATAGAAGAAGGTGGCAAAGGAGCAAGCAGTTCACCTGATACTCAGTGATCACTACCTATAGGCATACGCATTAAGATCTCAGATATATTTAATGGACAGACAAAGGCCTACCTATCCATTCCTTCCACCGTGAAATCTTTATGCCCTTCTCATCCTTTCCTTATTAGTAATGGGAAGAGGACTGTGCTTGGGCCTCCGGCACCTCACTCACCGGGCGTAGAATTAAAACTTGATTCAGAAACAGTTGCCAAATTTAACCAACTTCGTGTCGTTGGAAATCGATATTGCCAAGAATTTATTGTCAATTATCATCGAATAGAGTTGTGTTTATGATTAAGTTTATATAAAGTATATTTTATTTATATAACATACATCTTCTTCAGAAATCTTTTTTGAAAGTGTGAGTAAGAGAGTTTGAAAAGGACTCTTAACGGAATCTTTTCTCGCTTAATCAAAGAACTTATAAACATTTGCTTATGTTAATTCATTTATAATTACGTAGGAGTACTTAAAAAGAGGGGAGAGTGTAGAAAGGTAGGGGAGGGGACAGAAATAAGTGAAGGGAGTGAAGTAATACTTCTTTACGACCGTATCTTGTGCAGTAGAGGGACTTTCTTGTTGAACCTGCCCACTCCTGGAATAGCTATTGCTCTCAGAGCTTTAATTCCTTCAGTATTTTCATTGTCATACAGCTTTTAGTTCAGTATTGGATCTTAGTTCTGTATTCTGTAAAAGACTCTAATCATTTAATATTGAGATTATATTTCAATAAAGTTATATAACACTAGCTGTCCCGGCAATCTTCACTCCGCCCTATAATTGATGGTTCACTATTATGACGATAATGGCTTACACATAAAAGATATATATGCTGTTGCGGGCTTTTTTGTAGGACTATGTACGTGTAACTCTAACGGTTTTAGCAGCGAACACAAGAATAGCTCGCATATGGCAGATTTTTTTCCTCCTTATTTGAAACTTATCGTTATATTTTGGTCGATTCACAAAATATCTTTATAAATACAGCCTATATGTTATTCTGATGTATAAGCTATAATATTGTACAGTTTTATTTAAATCCATTCAGTGGTTTTTGCGTGAAAGAATAACAAACATCGATTCATCCATACTTACAAACATTCGCATTTATAATATTAGTATAACATAGATAAATAAATAATTATAATCATATTACAACTAGTTTCTAGGAGAACTTATATCGATCAGATTAGTGGCTTACTAAAAAATGGCGATATAAGGAGCACCCATAACCGACGAGCATGTATGCGTAGATGTATGAGTGTAGAAGAAGCGAGAGAGGTGTGCCAGGATCGCGCCAAATAGAAATCCATGATCTCTGCCTACCCCTCTGGGTTACGGGCGTGAGCGCATAACTAGTTTCTTTTAGATGTTAAAATCTACCATTGCCTCGTTATTACTTTGATCCTTTTAAACTAACTTCAAAGGTTAATTATCTGGGGAGTCTAAGTCAACAACTTAATTCAAATATTCCTTACAAAGGTTAAAATATTGTATATTTAGCATTTCTAGTAATCCCCAAGGAAAGGCAACTTTAACGAGAGCCTGCTCAGTTAATGTTTAGTTATAACTGAGCTTTATAATTTCATAATGTTTTTCCTTGTATTATAATTATTTGTCTTTTATAAATATAAAATTCATTATTCAAAGAATATTATTATTCATTAAAAATGTTCAAAGCACGAAATAAATGAGTTTATACATATATTGGTACATTTTCTTTGTAGAATTAAACCCAGGAAATATTTTAATTACATAAGTTACTTTATTAATGTCGTTTGACACTCCACAACTAAACTACATGGAATTTTGATGATAGATTCATACAAATACTTCAGTTGAGCGTCAATTATCACCTAAACAAGTCCTGTATAGGAATGCGATATGAACAAACGAACAACAATCAATACGTCGTAAACAGACTCCTATTTTCATATCGAGTTTCGAACAATAAGCATTTCTATCTTTGTTGCGATTAAAGTTTTTTAGGCCAACTAAAATAGGTTCGTGACGTACTGAGATCAGATTGTACGATAGACGGATTGTTCAGCTACCGGCTTTCGAAACGTCCTGCTCTGGACCTTTCTGATAGGATAGACGAAATCACAAAACCAAAAATATATGTACAATTTATTGAAAAAAATCAAAGATTCTCCAAATCAAAAATAATATTTAATAATAATAAATAAAGATGACACTTTTCGATGAATAAATAAATAAATAACATTGAAATTTTACGTTGTAACATATAACTTTTTACTTATATATAATATTTATATATATTTTTTAAGTTAAACCAATAACAGAATGGGATCTTGTGCAAACAGACTTGGTGCAATCCATGAGACCGTGAGACTATATTGATTGTCCTTTTAGCAAATCACATATGTATGTCATTAGCTTAAATAAGGCTGATGCAGAATTGAAAGCTGTTAATGCCGACACTGACGGCACTCTTCTCCCGGCCCTTTTTCCACTTTTTTGTGTGGTGTCAGTACGACTGTAGTCCTGAGTCCATACTGTGTAATAGGTTTTGGCTATAGTTTTTTACTGTCGGCTGCCTGCCTGACGCCAACCCTCCTCGTACATGTAATGAAATATTAGCAGATTATCGAAATCATTTACTAAACTTTCATTTAACCATTCCCAACCAAGTTGAAGGTTGGGAATGGTTAAATGAAATATGACAGTAGTCAAATGGCGGGATTTGAACCCATGACCATGTTGTGCATGTTTCGTAGTCCGTACCCTTAACCACTAGCCTATTGGAGAGACACAGCACAATGTTACACTATAGCCACTCACCATACCACGCATACCCACGCAGTTGGTATGACTTCACAACAAACAAAAGATACCCACCAGGAGAGCATGGTTATAAATAAATTTTGGCCAGATCTCAATGCACACCGTCAGAACTATAAATCAATATTAATATGGTAATAATAACGTATTGATTTATTATTTTATGATTAATTAACACAGGAAATGAATGTACGAAATCGTGGTGCTAATAAAATGCTTGTATGTGAACGTGAGTAAATATAGTAACATAGAGTAAATAAAATATTGAGTTACCTTCAAATAAAATAAGGTTTAAAAAATCCAGACACGACCAGTATTCAAATACAGACGGAAGTGAACCTCAGACTCGTTTCGTCGCGTAGGGTTGGAAAAAGCACGTCTAGATGCATTTGCACTCTGTACGATAATATTAAAAATATTAAAATAAATATAGAATAATACAGATATACTATAATCGAAAACATTAAAATTAGAATGAGTTGTGTACCTAAAGAAAATGCCTTACTATCGTGTAATCCTAAAATGGTGACAAAGACTATAAGTCAATTTTAGTACTTTTATTTAGAATATTAATAAATAAATAAAGTACTTATAATGCAATACATAAGCATTCACGCCCTTAATCCGGTGGTGTGGACACAGATTACTAATTCCTACAAACGGTCCTGGCACACCTCTCTCGCCTCTTCTACATCCATACATCTACGCATACAGAATCGTTGCTTACGAATACTCTTAATACCGCCTTCCTTTAACAATCTGGTCGGTGTAAGTTCGCTTACGCTAACTGCCAACACTGCCACTCACTTTCTCTTGTCAATTCTTTTTCTCATATCAATATTCTTCCACCATTTTATCATACACTAATTAGTCATAATCTGAGTGTCCAAATATATTCTAGGGTAGTCTAAAAACAGTACAAGAAATGATAGCTACTCCAAAAACGTATACATTCGTCTTAGACCACGTGAAGCACTCAGGTCATATACGCATTTATCTTTTTCAAACTACGATCTAGATGTAATAAAAATGTGAAGGCGTAATTCTTCCTACAGCTTACATTTGATTGCGTCCTATTTATAAATATGTTTTCAGAGAACCAAATAAATATCGACTTTAAGCACAATATCTTATTACTTTACTAGAAAAACTAGCAAAATGTTCATATACCTATTTGATACAGCGCTTAAAAATTCACAGATGAAAAAGTCTTGCATCCTTGATTTATTGTTCTAATGTAACAAACGAAGTATAGAAAATGGCGAAGCTACAAATATTTCGTCAAATGAATGAAAAGTTCAAATTCCCAAACACTTTCCTATCATCGTTTTCTTTTTACCGTACCATGCACTGTAGTAAAGAGTAGCCATAATATGCGACAGTCAGCGACAGCACCCCATGTCTCAGTTGACCTCGAATACTGCTTCGTAAGTCATAAATTAAAATGTGATCCAAGCGTACCAGTCAGCAATGTTAAATTAAAATCAAAGATTTCGCCGACAAGTTACAAATAAAATTATAATATGATTTGAAAAAATAGATATATAAGACATTAAAAAATATATTTTAAATAAAAAAAATACGTTTAGTATTAAATAATCAAAAAGAATCCATACACAAACTAGAAACTTCCTTTAAATCGGTAAAATTAGTGAAATTACACCTTATATAACGGAATAGCACATAACAATAATAAAGCAATACGCCACGTACATCACATCTAAATTTGATTAGAAGATTTTCCCACTTCCCTCCCACGCTGCTATAATTGAAGTAAACAGTAAATATTAGTTCAGCTGTATCTAAATCACTTTGAATAAGATATGAGGAAATGATCCTTCAATGATTATCTCTAATGTTTATCTTATGAACCTATTTCATGTTAGCTTCGATCAGTCACGTTTTAAGAAATTTACAAACACCCTGTTGCTCCTTAAATCATTTCATTAAATTCTACACCTATAATGAAATTGAATTAAAAATAAATTTATTAGAGATATAGAAAAACGCATAAATACATGTAGTTAAGCCGCTTTAATGGTATAAAAAAACCTATTCTGGTTAATACAAAACAAGCATCCTCCAATTCCGAACCCAGATTAACGTTTAAAAAGTGAAAATTAAAAATTACAATCAAATCCGTATGTAGGAGTCACGTGCACATTCATCCAAGTTGATAATGCGCTTGAACCTTGCAAATTTACATCTACGTGACGCCATCCGTGTAGCTGAGAAAATCATTAATAGTGAAATTAATTTAGTAATAATTATGGAATTATTATTGTCAATAAGATAGGGAGTGAGGTATATAATAATTGTATAGATATATTTTAAAAATAAAACTAAATAATGATAATTGTGTCTACTGATAAAAGTTTGTTAGTTATATTAGTGTCTTTATCATGTGTTATTTCGCATTATGAATGTCACGAAGTTAAGTCACGCGGGGCTAATAGCGTATTAGTTTATATGGTAGAGCCACAACAGCTCTAGTCTTATCGTGGGTGTCTACTGGCGTAAAATCATGTCGCGATGCATGCTTTCTCTCTTTTTATCTAAAAAACTGAAATAACAATATATTTTATGTAAATGTTTTCGGCAGTTTACAAAGTGGAATATTACCGTGGGTTACAAAGTGGAATATTACCATGGGTTACAAAGTGGAATATAGCCCACGGTTATATTCCACTTTGTTACAGGTTCATACCAGGCAATAACTTTATAAAGATCTAGATGAATTAACTCACAAAATATAAGTCTATTTTATCACTCATATGTAGTATTTATTGTTGTTCTTGAAGATTATTGGACCAACTGTATATTAGATTCTCTGTTTATGAAAACACTGTACAAAGTACACATAACATTGGGTTAAAACTTTTGTGATTTACAGTTTCCTTTTGTAATAACAAGTCGGTTATTAACAGAGGGCTAAAGTAAACTGAGGAGATGTAAATCACATCTGTTTATGTTAACAACTAAATAAGTAGTAGTAAATATGCGCTCACGTCCGTAACCCAGAGGGGAGGGGGATCTTATGGATTTCCATTTGGCGATCCTGGCACACCTCGAAAAACTAGATGGCGCCATAAGTATTTTAAAACACGGTATTGAAATACGTTTTAAATTTTCCGTGACTTAACACATTCTGCGCACATCGAAATCAAACCCTCGTGGCTAGTATGGCTCCTCAACGTGAGGGTGACATGTCAGTGAGGAAAATGACTTGACATCGTAACACGTGATGACTTAGGAATTATTTATAGTTAAAGGCAGACTATTCAGATCCTTTCTCTCTTTTATATTCTTAGATTGTTTGCTAAATTGTAAATCAAACCTACACAAAAGTACATCTGAATTCAAACTGTGACGTCAACGTCTCCAAAATAATTTTACGAGTGCTTGGTTAGGTTAAGTTTTGTTTTTTTTTTGATTGATTGAAAAATTTGATTTACTTGAGATGTATGGTTTAAAGAACTAAACTTATTATAACTATGATTGACTTTGAGACTTCACTTATAATAGAAGATTTAGTTAATTAGAAGAAGAATTATACGATTTAGTACATGTCCTTGAACTAGTGGAGAGAGGAGATGGTCAGATAAACTTAAGAGATCAAGTATATAATAAAAGACGAACTATTTCCCGCGGCTTCGCGCCTATTCCTTATTTTCCTCGCTGTTTTTTTTCAATCTGACTACGTGTATAAGAACTACTGGTAACTTGTGTCAAAACAGTATATCCCTCTTAGAGATTTGCGATTTTGAACAAACAATCAATTTTAAAATTTAACGATTCGAGGTGCACTGAATTCAATAAGTTAACCAAATACATAATATAGCTTATATACTACTATACTATATGACTTATTCACTCAGCGTTTATCAAGGATCTTTGGCGCCATTCGTTTTTCAAGGTACTCCGCTCATTCCCACTAAAGTTAGCTATTCCACGAACAATGACGGTTCGGTAATCTTGAGTATGGTGTGAGCTGTGGAAGCATCTGCACATCATTTCCAAGACTCCAAGATTTGTACAAGTCCCCTGAATTAACGGCAGAGGCTCTTTGTGGCGATCGTTGAGGAAAGTCGACGTCCTTCCGTGGACGATTTTCACTTACGGTGATGGTAAGCGATGGCTTCTAAATTACTGCTTACTACCTGTTATACTTGGGGGTAAGAGTCAGATATGACAAAAAATACTGGCCTATTGCGATTTATGTTTTTCATGTTGTAAATTATGAAAGTTTATTTTAAAACTAACATTATTTCTCCCATTTTCAGGTTCAAAATATAACTGGGTATAGATCTATCGCTATATAATCTCAAGCAAATGTTTAGTCGCGTGTAATAATGAATAATTCTGTTTACACGAAAATAAAATGGCGTAGAAGTTTCATACAATAGTTTTCTCATTTAAATAATCTCATTTAACTTGCAAATTCGTGTCCACGGCTCGTCGCCACGTTGTGAATAGGAAATAAATTAACTATAAATTGAAAAAATATTAAATCGGGACAGTGCAATATAACAATCGCTGACATATAACCATCTTAAATGTTAGTAGATTGATGTACACAATTTAGTGTTAAGATAACTTGCAGACGACATTGTCAGAATCTGGAAAAAACAAATGAATACTTAAGATGTAGTTCAAACTTAAACCTGGGTCAAAATTAACATCGCAAGACTGTCATCCCCGTAGATCTCCTGTATGTTGCGCTCCGTCTTAGACTGTTAGAAACAATGATAGAAAATTGAACTACCTGATTCCGCCAACGTTTAAAATGATCCTATTCTCTCCATCCATTACTGCACTCTACAAAGCTCTTGTGGTAACCATTGACACTTACGTCTATTTCACAACACTTTGCAATCACAGCTACACTACTCACAAAAACGTCAATTTTGTATGCAGCAAAAAAAAACCTGAAAGTTTCTTGACGAATTTCCTCGTAGCTTTGTTAT
>JWHW01031632.1:161226-175803 GCA_000931545.1 Papilio glaucus | reverse complement strand
CATAACACTAGATAATGGTCAGTTCCAACGTTGGAGCCCCGATAAGCCCTCGTGTCTACTACCCCGCTTTTCATTCTTTCATCCACAACTACAATATCTATATAAATCTATATCTATTAACTTTGTAAATTATTCATTCATTCACTGTGCCTTTGATTTTTTCATGGTTGATTAACAATTTAAGCTTATATAGTCAATTGTCAGTTGATAATGGAGAGTCTCAAATCCGAATGGGTCAAATTGCATTATTCTTTGAGAATCGCTTTCCGTTCCGCTCATCACTGTATCCTGCTACAATTTATTTTGTCCGTCTTCCATTGTGCGTATCCTTTTGCATGATATTTTGCTTAATGATAATAGAAAAGGGTTTCATTAAAACAATCTGGTGTGGAATTTATTATAATTACAGCCTTTAATATCATTCTTAATATTTATGGTTGATATTTTATATCAGAGATGGGCAACCTCTGGCATGCGTGCCAAACTTGGCATGCCAATGACTTGTCTCTGGCACGCAAGAGCATAGGTTACCCTAAGCACAGACAAAAAAAAAACTACTTTCCTTGGGGTAAAAAACGTGGAAAAAGTTTGTGTCAGAGACTGATTTTGGCACGCACTCTCAAGTCTACTCAAAAGGTAGCCCACCCCTGTTCTGTATCTAGGGTAACGAAAATAAGTTAATTTGACGGATATAATTAAGTTCTCTAGATTTTCAGATACATTAATTTTTATTGTTTTATGTTTATTACCTTTAAGTAATAAGTTATTCGACAAACAGAACCTATTAATGCTTTATTTTTTAATATAGGTACCTACGTGTACCGAACGAAACGTACCAAAAAAATTTGCAAATATTTTACCCATGGACGGCCACAATATTTTGAGTGCCTCCTTAAAACCACATAGCATACGACGTACTCTTTAAAACCCACTTAGACAGATCTTTTACGGCCCAATGGCCCCTGATTGGATGGCTACAGCGCTGGCACTTATCCCTCTGAATATAAAATGAAACGGTCTGTAATTCCACTTTATGCCGGCCCGCCTGCGTTTTAGATGCCTGTTAGCACTGATAATGTCAAATTATTTGCTTATTAACATTTCACAAATAGTAAGGAGGATTTAATTGGTCTCTAACAAACTTTATCGTCTGTAATTTCTTCAATTTGCATATTGTTTCTTAGTTCACAATAGTTTATAGAACAGTATTATCTTTATCTTCCTATACATTTTTTATATCTATTTTTTGTTCTAATGCTACGCCTTTGTAACCTAACAGGGCAGGCGGGAGTAGTAGTTTTATTACTGGCAGTATCATGTTAGTAAGTCCCCAATGAAGATTTCCTTTATCGAAAAGAAAAACGAGCAAGCGGCTCACCGAATATTATGTACGCCCTGATTCCATACAGCCTTGATACTTCCTAGATCGAAAGATGCTTAAGAGATATCTAATATAGCCGAGCGCATAGCTGAGGTCCGTTTTGTGAGAAAAAGTACAGATTGACCGAGTTTATTTGATAAGTCTGTTGAGGACATTACCCTGAAAATTTTACCTATCTGGCATCATCCAGCTGAACCTATGACTTGAGAAAAAGAGATAGTGCCAAGTTCTTTTGTTTCGTTTTGGTGGGGGCAATACAGTGCCGCATGAATTCGTCTCGTATATGTAATAATCAAGAAAGAATCCTCTGTTATACATCTCTCAATAGAAGGGCACAAGCAGATTGGGAGATTACTGTTATCGCTTTTTCGCGCGGTCTAAGGGACACGGTTTCGATCAGTTGTTGAGGTCTTTAGGGGAAATTGCGGTGACAGGAAATTTTCTCACACAATGACTTCGGATGACAATGAATTTGTCAATGTTGTTGTATAGGAACATCGTGAAGATTACATATACGAAAAACACAATAGTCGCTTTAGTATATGTATGTTTTTAATATTTATTTATTCAATCAAATTTAACACCATTAAATAAAAATAAAGATAAACTATTTATATTATATATAAACAATAAGAAAACATGTAAATATAAATAATTCTTTATTTATTTGTCAAATGATATTCAACTGAAAAATAGGTCAAAGGAAATTCCCGATTCACAAAACTGACATTATATAGATCTATTAAATATATTTCTTAATGGAAAAAAACTCGTAAACAGTGTTCTGTCTGTGAAATTGAAGTTTAATGACACCGGTCGTATTTTCAGTGGTCTTCAAAGTAAAAGCCTGCACGAAAGTGAACGGCGTAAAACTTTTATTACGTTCGTGCCACGAATGTACATCACCAAGGGAATACACACCACATAAGCCGTTAGAAAAATCTTTCTTATGCTCATCAATACAGCAAATAGATGCTACCCTTAATATTTTAAAATATTTCCACAGTCGTCACAAAATATTACTCGTTTTGACAGCTGTCAATGTCTGTATCTATCGATATGAGAGTTCAATTAGGTAACTAAAACATTACCTTTGTTACCTGAATCAACTTTGCTCTGTTACATTTATTATACCTATACAATAAAGGTAGAAAATACAACCTACATCTATTGACACATACCCATATGATAAATTTTGCAATTGTTTAATAAAATCATTATTATTATTAAACAATAGCAATGTTGCGGATGTCAGTTATCACTTATATGAGGCGACCCGCTTCTCGTTTGCCTCTTTATGATATAAAAAAAACATTAAATTGTTTAAAATAAAATCCGTACAAATTTCAGTATATTTTTGTGAGTAGTAGAGGTGGTCCATTAATTTCCCGTCACCGCAAATCCCAAGACTTACTCCACGATCAATTCGGAAACCAGATACTTTGTCAATGGCAATGTAGTGGTCGGAGGTCAGGCTACCTTCACATTCTATGTGGGGTAGACCACCAATATAAATCTGGTGAGGCTGTAGTGAGCTATATAGTTAAGTGTTAATGTCCGAGTCGATGTCGATATCTTTTTATATCATTAAAATAACAAAGGACTTATTTTGTATTCCACAGAAAGGATACGTGATGTCGTATCTCGAGGTGTCGGCGACAACCGACGCTTCCGCTGAAGTGAGCTTCCAGCTGATTCGCGGGAAGACCGGGTCGAGGAACATGGTCTTCCAGCTGGTCTCTAACCACAGCGACTTCCTGGCATACTCCTACATGGCGTACGGCATCCGTGAGGAGGAGTACAAAAAGGTGACGTCTGTGTCGTTGGAAAGAAGTTAGGTAATATCTGTACTAAAGTATAGCTAAGGTTGCGGCGTGGGATCAGCGATTCATTTTGTATGTCTGTGTCGAGGAACTCATTAAATTAACTTATGTATTCCATAACCATTGGTTTTAAATAAATGACTAAAAAATCTAGCCAAAATTCTTCAGGAAAATGACTTGTTAAATTTAATAAATGAAAAATAAATTTAAAATATCATCAAAAATGAAGGAGTAGTATTATAAGAGAAAGGTTAGTTAATTTTGTAATTGAATAATTTAAAATAATAAACTTATTTAAATTAGGCTGTGTCAATGTTAAAAACAAGCCTAATTCTGTTATTTTATCATAAATATTTTATTAAAATAAATTTAATAAATTGACTAACATAAAATTGATAAAAGTAAAAATAGGCGCCATCTTTTGTAAAATTGCAAAATAGGAGTCACTTTAATGTTTGTTCACGTATATATAAATACCAAACGGCACCACAAGATGGCGCTTTTAACATTATTTCATACTATTATAGTTACATTTTATTAGTATCTCTTATGTAAAATCCAAAATTTTAATTAATTGTACTTTATTAGCAAAATTAATAGATTGTCATAATCCACTGAAACAAAAACAATAAGTTTTTGGGATTTTAGTTTTTTCCCAGTTGTAGTGGTACTCTTAATCGACCAGAGATGTCGCTGTTAATGGCAAAATTTAAATTAATAGGTAACAGGTGTGAGTGTATACCTATTTATTTACTTCTATAGATTTCTTCATTTTGATTTTTTGTTTCAATGCAGACATCATTCAAGAATGATTGTTGTGTTGATTTACTTTATTTAATTCATTATTATTTGTTTCAGGTCACAAATATCGTATCTCTGCCTGTAGTGAACCGCAGCTATGCAACGAGTTTCAACTGTTACGTGCTTTTATTAAATGTACTGCTTATAAAGTTAATTATGTAGTAAATTTGTGACGATATTACTCTCGTTTTAGTTCGAATGTTTCTTAATTTAAAAAAATTATACTCCACCGTTGATCTCTTCATCTTGAGAACAGTGGTAGAGCCCGCAACAACATATTGCACGGCTATTTGACCGGCTCAACCGGTGAAATACTACCTCACAGATGACAGGCGTGAAGTAGCAGCATGCTTCTGCAATTCGACTGGTGGGCGTGATGCTAGAGGGAAAAATTCAGTCCTCCCTTTCCCATACTTACTAAGGATGGGAATGGAAGGGGAAGAGGATTGGACGGGGAGATGAAAGATAGGAAAAGGATACATGCTTTTTCCTGGCTATCGGATGTCTATGGGTAGAGGTCTCTTAATAGCGGTTGCACCTTCTTACATAAATAATATGTCATCGATCGCTATTGCTTAAATTCAGTTTTTGGTCTTTTCCTGTACCTGATTATGTGTGTGCAAGCATGACGATCGGTTGTGTCGTTAAGGCGTCACAAACAAACAAACTTGTACATCACTAATATAATTCTTACAAAGAAAATTCTCTTATAACATTGAATACCTAAACATAACATTTAATAATACCTAAACATAACAGTTAATAATACCTAAACATAACAGTTAATAATACCTAAACATAACAGTTAATAATACCTAAACATAACATTTAATAATACCTAAACATAACAGTTAATAATACCTAAACATAACATTTAATAATACCTAAACATAAGAAAGATGAAGTATTTTATTGATGGCGTTTAAATATTTAGACAAAGGTCCGGTGTAGGTCCCGTTTGAAGGGCACTTGTCAACACTAATACATATTCCATCAGCACTTCGCAGTAGACCTGATGAGCAGACGCAGCCTGAGGAGCAGACCTTCGTGCAGACAGGGTCAGGGTCTTTGCAGGACGGCTGGCATCCAGCATTACACATATCGTACACTTCGTTCTCTTTAGTGCACGGCTCTGCAACACATACGTGTTATTTGAAGTGTATTAAATTTGTACACGAGGTCTTACGAAAATAAATGTACTAGAAATTGGAAACGATGATTACTGAGAAATAAAGCAATTATTAATCAATCCCGGCTGGAAATCAAATACAAAGGGTATTAGCATATGTAGGCATTAAGCCTCCGTGTATGAAATCGTCTTGTAAAGAAAGACACGTCTTGCAAGTTTTTCACTTACAACTATAGATGATAATTGAAAGCCTCTGGAAGACACTATAGTGCAGTATTATTTAGTTTAATTTTCTTAGACTTCGTTTAGTTCGATTTATAATTAAAAAAATGTTACCTCCTTAGGAGAAACAGAAACTATATAAATAGTTATTGAATAAGTTTTTATTACCTTGGTGGGTAGCATTGTAAAACACACAAATAAACATATGTATGTTAGTTTGTGTGTTTTACGTTGGATTAATTTGAAACGTTACACAAGGACCAATGACAATGCAATAATCGAAATAGTTCGTCCCATTATCCAGGATCTTCAGGATTTGCGACGCCATCTAGGTGTTTTAATTGGCACTATACGTAATGAAACTCGTGTTTTTATATTTAAATTTTAAAACCTATTAAAAGAACTTCACTGATTTGTAAGTCACAATTGAGCAATTGTTGTTGAAATATATGTATAAAAAAATATTTGAAAACAAGAGCGTTCCAATAAAAATAATTAAACAAAAACACATACTGATCGAACATTTATCCAAAGTGACACATTTGTTGGTGGCATCATCCCTGTAGTACCCCGATTTGCAGAAGCAGCCCATGCTGCATGCCAGCGAGCAGACGAGGGGCTCGGGCTGGCTGCAGGTGGCCGGGCACGCGCTGCCGCACGACATAAACTCCTCGTTGTCCTCGCACATGGGAGTGGCACCAGCTGAAAAATGATACAATCACGTAAATGTGATAATGTAACGTAATAGCGCAGTAAACTTCATGCATAAGTTGTATTTGATAAACAGCGGTATCTTCATTGTATAAACAGCGGTATCTTCTTCATCGCTGGGCTAATCGTTTCCGAATATAATTATAGTTATATTAGGAAACGATTGGCCAGCCAGTGATCCTGCGAAGTTTGATAAAAATCGGATCGTCATAATTTGTGGTACCCGTGTACCCGGGGCGGGTACTAGTCGTTTACATTTCTGCGTTTCGTCTAATAAGTGAGCTGCTACAGATCCCCGTCTCATCATTTCTCCTCCCCATTTCTTTATCTTCTCTTCTGACTGGCAACGTAACCATAAACCTTGATAATTGAGATCTCGAATATTATCAGTGGTCACTTAACTTCTAGGGACTTGGACTCGTTTCGTCAAATGCTTGTTAAAACAGAACTAGAAATTCACATTAATTTTCAAATAGCTTCGAAGAAATACCGTAAACTACAAAGAAAGAGCTCACCTTTGACACATTCTTCAGCCGGCACGCAGGTACCAGTGTCGTTCCTCAGATAACCGGCAACGCAGAAACAACCCTCGATACACTCTTCGGCGCAAACTACCTTTTCCGGAGGGTTAGTACAATTGTACGGACACGATGATCCACACAGTAGATACTCCTCGTTGTTTGGACATTCGTCTGAGAAATTAACATTTTGAATTTATGGTATGAAAATAAATCATGCTTAAGTACTTAAAATAGGTAAAGCTTATGTGCGGCTTTGGTCTGATACACGCTGATGATGATGATGATGAAAAAGTCATAAGGTAAGTTGTAACTATACGATTATACCTTCAATATAGACTTAAGACAGACCTAAGAAGTTCACTTTGGGATAGACTTCACCAAATTATGATTTAGCCCATTTTCTACTTGTTGGTTACGCATCATCTGATTTAAATCTTCTAATTACTATAGCCTGTTGTAAGTCATCTTCAGTCTTTTACAACACCTCATAGAAATGTAGAGGTGCTTTTCGACAATATAGATCCAAAATATATCTCTAGAGGCCAAAGATTCTGTAGTTGAAAGTTGTTGTGGTCAGTTCCCATGGAGCTATCTCTCATTGATAGTTGATTAGGATTGATTTTCCCGTAGGGTTTTATTGCTTGAAGTATACCTAATATTTATTTGTCTTCCTGTTTATGATTCTTATTTATTTCTTCAGTACTAAATTCCAATTACGTATCAACACGTAGCGTAAAATCGTTTAATTAATGGAACGCAATTTCGTCACGCATGACCAACAAATAATCACCAACACTTCCTACTGCCTTCAATTTTGTCAACTTGTAAGCAGTTATAGTTTTTTCAATGAAATACATATCGGTGTTTGGTCTTTTGTGTTTTTTCACGAGGAAATCGGATTGTAATATGCTTAGTGAGTGACTTTTGAAATTTATTTTATCCATTGAAGCTTGTATTGCTTATTTAAAAACATGAAATCGACTGCTTTTATATAACATATTGTTTTTTTTTTTTAATTAAATTTAAACATTTGTTTTGGATGCGGTCTCCAGTTTAGGCATGATGTTCGTTGTTAAATTGACTGATTTTAGTATTCGGGTTTAGTCTTCGACATTGTACGTTAACAGATTCACATCTTGTGGTGTAAACTAAATGCAGTAAGAATTTAGTATTACTAAAATAAAACTTTGTTCAAATGAATTCGATCAGAAAACGAATGTCCCCACGACGAGATCTATAAGTCGTGCTCGTTCTACGAGGAATACACGTGCTGGCAGACCGTAGACCGCAGCAGCAGAGTGAAGACCATACCTAAGCGGCTGCCCCACTGCAGGGCCGGCTGTTACTGCAAGTATGCTTAAGTTAAAGTTAAGTCTTTTACTCCTTGATAAGTGTCCTCGCATACTTATCTATATTCCTTCAACTATTTTGGTATTTCTAGTTGTTTTAATTTAATCAGTTTTTTGTATCATATTTTTTCCTCATTTTTAAGTTATTCTTCCCATCCTATCCTTATTGAGACAAGATGGGAATGGGCCACTCACTCAGAAGAAACGCAGTTAGTGGTATTATATACTTCTTTTTATATAAAACAAATGTACAGAGTAAACGCAGACAGAGAGTGCACATGTCTTTTTATTCTTGCAGAAAAGGTCTGGTGCGAGCGTACCCGCAGAGCGGCTGCGTGCTGGCAGTGATGTGCCGACATCGAGGGCTGCAAGATATTCTCGAAAAATTAACTTCTTCATTTAGAGCTATACAGTAAAAGGTCAAAAGACATTCTTGTAATCTCAAACTCAGATCTCCCTAACGTCATTACATTGGTGACCGCAGAAAATATTTTAATCTAGGAATAGTAAAATTTTGCCAAGGTATGCCAGGGTATACCAGGGTATACGAGGGTATACCAGGGTATACGAGGTTATACGAGGTATACGAGGGTACATCAGGTTATGAAGTCTAAATTGTGACTAATTCTAATTTATTTTGATTGTAGACTGACAATCGTTTAGGAGCGATTTTCAGTATAATCTAAGAACTTTGTAAGTTTTCCAGAAATAACCAATGCTTGTTATGAGGGTTCGATTTTTGAGAACGAGCGCACGACTCACTAGGAAAATAGCAGTAACGATAAAAGTCTATTGAGATCTAGCGACATAACAATTAAAAAAGGCTAGGCTCAACTCTCGCATTCGATTTCTACCATTAAAAAATACATCCTAACCTAAGTTTTGACATCTGTCAAATGAAAATATTTAACTTGCATCTCAACGTTTTCAACCTCTCTCAAAAATCAAGCCTCTGTTCTAGTCAATACCCGTTACATTGTAATAAGTTTGTGACCTGTTACATTCTGCACCTAATAAACTTGACTTTTTAACTCTCTGTTGACTTGATAACTCTCAATTAAGGCTTATACACCTTCCAGGCTATGTATAATATTCTATTAAATCTGTTTAATATCATTCCAGAACGTTCTAGTTAATTATTTTAGCATTTACCGCAACGAATTTGGTCGGGAATACACGTACATACTCGTGTATAATTAACAATAATAATAATAATTCACCCTTTATTTTTATCGTGTTTCGTGCGACTGCAGGGTCGCAGGCTAATTCTCCGAGAGTAGTTGGAAGTAGCCGTAATCCACCACACTGGCCCAGTGCGGGTTGGTGTATGTCACACGTGTTCGAATTTGATGGTTCTAAGACATGCCAGTTTCCTCACGACGTTTTCCTTCACCATTTTTGGAGCAGTGGTGATGAAATAAATTACACAATTTAAAGCGCCTGTCTGGGTTCGAACCGGCGACCTACAGTACGTAGGTTAGGGCTTATACCACTGAGCTATCACAGCTCGTACATGATTATACCTATTATATTAATATACTAATAAGCTTGGATGTTATATGTATACATAATAATACTATATGTAGACGTGAAGGATCAAAAATAAAATATTTTATTGTATCTCTTCTCAATGTGCCATGACTTGTCGTTCGTTTTTAGACGCTTTTAATATACATATATGAATACCGGAGACGCAAGTCAATACATTTTCCAAAACGTTATAATAAATACTAGTCTCTTCAGGATTAAAAAATAGTTTAACTGCACACTGACACTTTGTCAGTGTGCGATTAACATTACTTTACTGTAGTTTTTTAAAGTCATATTTTATGAGTCTAACTAACCACACACAACTAACCAGGAGACATTTACAGTTACATCGAGTCTTAGGATGGGAGAGCTCATACAATACTTTGCCTAGATATTTTGAGTAACTAAGCTCGAGTCCTGCCACAAATATATACATATGTATAGAACTATAACATCAACTTACCGTTTGCAACGTAAAACCCACTCGTTAGAACAAACACGGCCGACAGGTATCCCACTACCGTAACCCTCAACATTGTGACCGAACAATTCGATAAAGCACTCAATACTGTTAAAGATTGTGGATAACTCTGATGAAATAAGTTAACCGATCGATCAGGTTCGCCACTGACCATGGACACAGTCGACTGGACGTGATTAGGAACAATAAAAGAAACTATGCCATCCTTGAATGCTATTGAACGCAACGAACCATTACGGAGTGTTTATAAAAATGAAAACAACGTAATTGATCTGATATTGACGCCTTCAGTTAAATGATTAATATAATGCTGACAAAACAAATAATTGGTATGATTTTACAAAATTGTAAAGGTGGCGTGGAAAGATATCAACCAACAACCTTCTTAAATCTGAGGAACGACGATGTATTGCATCCCAATTAAGATTATCTTTTTCTTCCTGGTAGACTGCTGCCATCTATGCGTCATGCATGACCTCTCATAAGAATGAGAAGACCGGAAGACCGAGAGTTCCAATTATTCTATTTTCATGCCCGGTACCTCTAGCATTCATTCATTTCCTATTTCTTTTCATTTCAAGTAAAACAAAAACAGGTTTTTATTTAGTATTTTAATAGAATTACATTACACACACACAGGAAAAGCATATTCGTAGAGTTAATGCCGTTGAGATGCGATCCTTAAGAAGTATGTTGCAAGAGTGGCAGCGTTGGCAAGGCACGTTCAAGGAGAACTTATATCGATCAGATTAGTAACATACTAAAGAAGGGCGATATAAGGAGTACCCGTAATCTACGAGTTTGTATGCGTAAATGTATGAATATAGAAGAAGCGAGAGAGGTGTGCCAGGATCGCGCCAAACAAGAAATCCATAATATCTGCCTACCGCTCTGGGTTCGAGCGACATTATCTTACGATCCTTACGCGTTGAGTTACTAGAAATATTCTGTATAAAGTCTAAACTTACTGTAAGTTTAAAAATGAAAATTTAATTTTTACCTCGAAGGAAATGCTAAAATTTATATGTTTATGTTTTTTTAACTTTCTATTAATGTGTACCAAAATTTCGTTCCTTAGAGACCTCCGAAGCAATTTGAGAGTTTGTTTACTCTCTACCGATCGGGTACAGTCCTAACTCAATCGGGCTTCGAACAACAAAATATTAATTCGCCATTCGGTACACAGTTCGGTATACCGTATAAACAGTCCACTACATTGTTTGCACACGGCTTGCGTCACAAAGGCCGAGCTCTGTCCACTCCAGCCGGCATTACCTTGATTGGACGCCGACGAACAAACGGACGGGCCCTCTTTACCATCGATATTATTACACGATTTATTATATTATTGAACTCAATTTACGTCATGAAGCGTCCCACAATGGAGTAAATTATTAAAACGGTTTTATAGCTTGCTGTGTATGTATGTATGTTGCTTTGTATGTAAAGGAATCTTGGGACGTGATACTGAACACCTGTAAAACGTTGGCTTAGTTTCACACGCTGCACACTTCTCCTGATCCTGGTATTTTTTAGATTACGAATAACGCCATCTATGTATAAAATTTGAAACAACAATTGATGCTATATGTAATGTAACTGAGTGGGTTTTTTTAATTTTTAAAACTATTAATTACTTTACAGTTTGCCTAGTAACTATCAGGACGTACTACTATTGTTTAATCCTGTTAACAGGTCTATCACTGTCTGTCACTGTCAAAAATAACTATATTCTTAACCTTATGAGATTGTAAGCTGTTTACATCACTAGACGAACTAAATTCTCACAGTAATGAACACAAGTTTACTAGGTAGTATGGTGATGGAGAAGATGTGTCCCTTGCAAGAAGTTGAACGTCCAGCTTGCTTCCTCTTGTACTTCGTACGCTTCATGACTGAACGTGGTTCTTTTCTTGAAGTACCTTCAGACTTGTCAATGAGCTGCCTCCACTCCGCCCCGCTATTGATTCCCAATATGAATCTTAGTTCTTCACTTATTAATATTAAAAAGGAGATAAAGCATCTGCATGTCTGCCCACGCACGATAGTAAAAGTTTATGAACGAAGTAAAAGCCGTTTATAATGATATATAAAGTGTTTTTGTAAGCAAAGGAGGTGGCTGGTAAAGCCACGTATGAGTATAATTGTTACATCAATTAGCAACAAAATAGGACGACTTTATAATACGCTTGGGGCCACTAAACTTCAGTATAGCATTTTAATTTCTTACAGTTTCTTACAGTACACTAATTCAAGCTACAAGCAATTAAAATATATATATAAAAAAAGCGTTAAAATAAACTACAAATACTAAAAATTTTTAATATACTTTTGAATATCTATATTTAAATCATCCAAAAAAAATCAATAAAACAATTCCTCGACACTATAAAATGCCTTCTGGATAAGCCAAGACTTCACATCTTCAACAGTTTATTTTCTAACTTGAATTTTGCTACTGAAATGAGAATAATGTTTCATTCTAACCCAATACTCTGATGCAGAGTGGTCTAAAACCATCTCAAAGCATAAATGTGTTTCCAACCGATGAATCCGATTTGTCTGTCCCAGGTATTTTAATTAAATAGATATAAGACCTGATTTGTTATACCGCACGGCGTCAGTAGTGTTTGACCCGTTGAGCTGAGAAGCTAGTATTACGGACCCCTGCCTATAAGTGTAAAATAATGACTTTACTTGAAAAAATCAAACACCTAAAACTGAGATCCCTTAATGACTTAAATAATTCATCAAATTTAGGATTCGTCCTTAAACACTCAATTGTCAAAAATGCCATTCACAATAAAAGTACAATATTCACACCAGTTTCTTTATAGCATTATTTTGTGGCCACACACGAGCCCCTGAAATTTCTACATAGTTCCCCCTTCCTCCTGACAGCTCTTTGTTCCGATGAGAAATGATTATTTCGTTTTAAAATCTTTTGTTCAATCTCAAAAATAAAACAAAACTCTACGTAGTGGAATTAAAATTGAAAATGAAATACACGTTAACACTATTTTGAATAGGACAGGAAAACTATAAGTCAAATCTGAAATTGATTTATAACGGCGAAAATACTTGGAAATAAATCTGGTCGTTTATTATGCTGCAAATAATGCAGCAGTTATATTAAAATCTTACTGGAGCAATTAAATCGATTTGAATTTTTCGTGAAGCTATTTTCAAATTATAATCTTGATTAATTAAAGAATGTAAGCAACGGGAGGCTTTTGGTTTATCCATAATGGATATATAGCATCCTGAACTCTTTCGATTGTTGTGAATGTAGGTATCGGATCAGATATCACCAGGCTTTTCTTATTAATACATAATTTATCCATGTCTAAATTACTGAGAGTCGAGTCAATTTCCTAGTCTTTAATTTCTCAATCACCATGAAGGTTGCAATTACTTGGCACTCAAAATCTACAAGGAAGTATTTGTCTTGAGACAACATTGCGATAGGCGTTCGTAAATGGATAATTAATAGCATCTGTTAAGTAGACTGTTTCACCGCTAAACGTTACCGCTCCCTGCCATTCCGTAGATTCCCGTTCATTAGTGAACAACTCAACTCCAACTACAAGGTTTTCCATTGTCATCATTATACCAGGAACGCCTTTTCCGTGTTCTAGTCTATCAAAATCTTCGCATGGTTCATTCAAGGTATTTTAAACTGTACTACGTTGATCGGAAGATTCATTTTAACTTATTCAGATCAATTTTAGTTGGTGCTAGAGACGCTTGACGAAGTTTGCTATAGTTGCGTTCATTAAATTTGGAAAGTGACGAAGCCGTCGGCGGAGTAATGGACTTATGAAAGTAAGTTCTTTTTGAGCTCGATTAAGCTTGTTATTTTTAAATGGTTTCAATTAATATAAAATTAATTCAAATTTGGCGTCGCTTTTTTCATCCGATTATAACATAGACCTTCACCTATTAATATATTTTAAAGAAAAGTGATTAAGACACCGCTAAAATAAATAGTGCTTGCTTTTATAAAGCTAAGCAATATAAGTCAAAAAATCAATGTACAACCAATTGATAGAGCAAGAGCCAGCGACGATTATACCTTCGTGATTTTATAAAACCTTAAAGTTTATCTGAATAATTTCTCTGCGTATGTAATGTCCTTAATAAAAACAATAATACAAAAGTAAGAAGGTAAGATCACGATTTGAAAGACATCATGTAGGAAAAGTGTATAAAATTCCACCTTAATTTCGTCAATGTAATTCGACTTTAGTGTTTTGAGAAGCAATTTTATATTATATATATTATTTATGTTTAGGTTTACTATTTACCAACAGTGAAGGCGAAATTTGGTCATTCCTCACTGAGACTGGTCCATCCACCCTGGAATTGACCGTCCACAGGAATCGGGCTTCAAATAACGAAGGTTAGAGCATAGAGAAATTAAATTTGTCAATTTTTATCAAAGATTACTTAGCATCGTAGGATTAGTACATGTCCGTTTCAAAAACTGACTATAGAGATGCTAAAAAACTAAAGTACGATGTACATTTAAATGGAGCTTCTATTCCAGCTTAGTTGCGTGTAACACGGATCCCATTGCACTCCATTCTTCCACCCTAGTTACCATCAATAGAGACTGCCAGTACAGCG
>JWHW01031632.1:145635-160909 GCA_000931545.1 Papilio glaucus | reverse complement strand
GTAAACATGAACCCTTAGCAGTTTGTATCACAACATTCTGAAACCGACTCGAGAGACCGCAATAAAATTTGAGATATTAACGTGAGACCCGTGTAGGGTTGTCAACGATTTTTAAATAATATATTCTTTACTAATAAATAATAATATAGGTATTGATACAAATGATTTCTTACAATTGATACCAAATCATAAATATGAAATTGGTTATCATAAAAATAAAATAGTGAAACGGCGTTTACTAAGCTTCTATCGGTTTAATAGCTTCTTATCAAATGTCAACTTATGATAATTACTCCCAAGTATTATCATTAAAAAATGATTAAGAAGTATTTAATCAAGTAAACAGTGTCATTATTCCCGTTTGACGTCAGGCAGAGAGCTGGCCTTAAAAACCGTAGCCAATACCTATACAGTGTGGTCTGCGATCATACAGTGCCAACCCCACATAACATGGAAAAACCCAAGAAGGTGATGAAACAGTGTCACAATTCTTCATCGAAGAAGACATATGATTAAAATTATATTATACAATTATCTCTGTAAATTAAAAACATCGAGTGACAACCCTATAAACATCGGTAGATATCTAGCGGCGTCTATTCAGGTGCGCTATAACGGCGCTGACTCGCCCGGTGAATATTCCGACCGCAATAAATTCCCCACCTTCCTATCTCGTCAATGTCCCTTTTCGACATATTAAGGTTGTAACTCTCGTTGACCTATATAGTAGACTTAGGCTGCTTACAAACGGAATGAAATCAACATTAGACACTAATTATAATGTGTATTGTCTCGTAACTTGAGAGAAATATTGTAAGCCAGGTGCCAGCCAATCTAATTAGGATTAGGTCACAGTTTTAGAAGCCATCTGCAGTATTTTCTGGATGCGTGACTGTACATAGCTTATACTGACGCAATTCATCAGTTGTGATGCCACAGCTCCTCCTCTCCTCACATTCTCTTCCTTTTTTGTCCAGTCCGTCCGTCCGTCCTTGCAAAAAAAGTGTTTTTCTATAAAATGTCTAAACTCTACTAACTCTAACTCAAAAAACTAACATTGTTATATGGAAAGGAGATGAGGATTTGACGGGGGAAGGGATAAATAAGAAAAGGAAATATCCTTTTTTATCTTTATACCCTTTGTCTTATATACGCCGTGTTATACACGCTATGGGTAACATTCACTTATTGTCTGGTGTATGATGAAAGTATATCTCTTTTAAAATCAATACATAAATAGTATATATGTATAAGTGGTAGTGAATCACGTTCACTTTATGTTGCATACGTCGCGTAGTTGTGACAAATGCATTGACTTGAGTTCCGCTGCAGCTTTTAAGTAAAGTGAATCAATTTTATATGGAGCACATTCGCTTCATATTTTATGTGAATGTAGTTCTGAAAGTATAGTCGTTTTATAACACACTAGTAATCCACCCCGGTTTCACTCGTGCAGATAGAATAATGTTATAATTTTACTAATAGAAGACGTTTCTATTGATTAAGGAATTCTTAAAATCAAAGTTAGTAGTTTCGGAGTGTTTCAGGAACAAACAAACAATCAAATCTTTTCTCTATTAAATTTGTATACATAGATATGAAAAAAATATTGATTTGATGATGACGAACGAGCAGGCTGTTCACGTTTATTTAGGGAACATTGCCATCAAAATTTGTAAATACGAAACACCAGGCAACGCAAAAGCATGCAATACAATTGCGCTAATTCCTCGGTTGAGCTGTACTATTTCGTACAGCAGCTGTTTCTGCGAGGCTCTATCAGTCCTTATTAGGTCTCATCATAAATCCTATCCTGTTCAATGAACAAGCTTCTGGGATTCGTTCTATCACTAGTCCATATAATTATTGGGATATTTACATTTTTTATAGCAGGAGATGGCAAACGACCAATTGGTTCAAGCGATATTAAGTTACCGCTACCACATCTGCAATAAGCTAATCAGTTGCACACGCGTTGCCTACCTTTAATGGATAAAGAAGACGATAAAGAAACAAGGACAAATCCTTTTTCTATCCATCCCATCCTTCGTCAAATCCTCTTCCCCTTCCCACCCTATCCATATTTGAAAAGGACATAATATAGATAAAAAGAGAAAAAAACGAAGGCAACGCATCCGCAACACATTTGCTTGTCTATGGGTAGCGCTCACAGAACATCAGGTGATCCGCTTGCTCGTTTGTCACCTTCTAACATAAAAAAAAACTATGTATAGAATAAAGCTCCAGGCACCTTACTCACAAAACGAAACGCAAATTACTTCTACTTCACGCCTGTCTTCTGAGAGGTCATGGCATTTCACCGGTCGAGCCGCCCCATCCGTGCAACAGATGTCGTTGCGGGCTCTACTACTGTCAAAGTTATCAATATTTCATCTCCTTTAGTTTACTCTGATATACTTCTACAAAATAATACCGAAATTATCTGGCGTGTCTATCTTCACTGAAGACATTGAATACAATCTAAGTCTTGCTGCATCTTCCTATCTTTCGATTTGCTTTAAATACGTAAGAGTTCAATGTAAATAAGTCTTTAAAATCACACACTATTAATATGAAGCGAGATTACTTTAGAGAGAACGTATGTCATTTATAAAGAACAACCACTAACAGCTTTCTCAGTATCATTTATTATCAAATGAACGCCTCTTCTCTGTCGAATCTATCAAATGACTAACTAGACAAGCTCAAGTGAAATTCAACTTTAGTACTCAAGTAAAAGATTCCAATTGGTCTTGTCATTGATGTTAGTAGAGCAGAAAACGTGGTTAACTCTACGAGTCAGCGGTTAACGAAGCTTGGTGTAGTAACGTTCATTAAATTTTGAGAGTATTCAGACCGACAGAGGAATGCGTTTATGAAAACTAAATCTTTCTCAAGATAATTAATATTCAAACCTTGGGTACAATGAAAGACATTTAGTTAGTATGTGATACGAGACAGGACGTGCTAAAATAAAAATAACTGGTAACGAATGTGCATCAATCGAACTATGCGTCCACAATAACATGGGACTCGAGTGGAATGGTAAGCGTCCGCATTTCTCCCCGCGTGCACCCTTGCTTGTTTTTTGGATACTGTACAAGGACGCACTTGTGACGTGCAAACAAATTTACGTAGGTAACCGTCTCTTCTAATTATTCTACACTGGGGTATATATATACATAAATAGATAATATGCATACAATTTTCTGCTATCAAAATGGAATCGGTTTAACCGGCGGGGACAGCCGGAACCGAAATCCGTTCAGTGGTCGAACTTCTAAATTAAATTACACCCATCAATTTACCTGCATGTCTGCCTCATTGTATAAGCAACCTTATGATAATGTGATAAAGTTCTTCTTGTCCGCAACGGTAATTTAGTCGTTCAACCTCTGATAAAGGTAGTATTGAGGAATGAGGTATTGTGGCGTATGCTGCGCGAAATGAAGTGGGATTTACATGCAAAAAATGAAGTTTTAATTTGTAGAAAAGTAATATCGATAGTACTTTTCGTGATCTTTTTTTATAATTCTTGTGCAACGATTTTTCTTCTCTTATAAATTGTATAAATTAAATGAATATTTTGTCGTTTATACTCTAATCATCAGGTTATATTGAAAATTTCTGAGATGTTACACTCTACGCTCGCGATCGTGGCTCACATCAAAAAAAAATATTTTGTATATATTTGTTATTTATTTTTTTAATTAAAAAGATTAAGTAGATTTGTCATAAGTCCACAAATTGTAAGCTGAACGAAACATTCATAATTTGATGTCATTTCTCCACCATTTATAAAGTCAAATCGTTAATTTGCGAACGGATATTTTGCTTGCGGTATGTTAAAGTTTAAGTTAGAATTAAAGATAATTATAGTCATGTTGGGCACAATAGGAGTGTTTAAAAGTAACATCTTAATACTAATAACGAGGAAGTGAGATAAATGCCTGTTGTCAAAGGAACAGGTAGATCTTACAAAATGACACTACCGTCTAACCAATAACAATCTAGTGGTTAACGCTACGGACTACCGATCATGAAGTCGTGGGTTTGAATCCGGCATTCGACTATTCTCGTGCACTAGCACAACCTTTTAAGTTTAGTTGTATTGATTAAAAGAAATAGTAGTAAATTATTAAAATAATCTACTAATATTTTTATCAAAAAGAACATGTTAAAATTTCCTTGCAAAATTCTTTCAAAATAGCCTTTATATTCAAGCTTTCAGAAAACGTTATGGTCTGAGCAGTACACTAACGTCGTTTGTGCGAGCTACAAAAGGCTGTGTTCGATATTGACTGCTCAAGTATGTCGGCTGCAGTCGCGGAGAAACGGGAAATACTCCAGCGATTCGCGGAAGCTGAATCTTCAGACGTGCAGCGACTCGACCGCGGAATGTCTCATAAGACCGACCTCCGCCTTTGTTTTGTATACGTAAAATGATCGTCTTTTTGCCTAGACTACTCTAGTATTTAGTATTTCTTGTCTGTTGGAAATACTTGAGAATAAATCATAATATGACCGGTAAATTAGAGGACATACGTAGAAAGTAATGAGAACGAAAGTGGATGGTTACAATCGTAGAGAAAGACCGAAGAAAGTATGGATGGATTGTGTGAAAGATGATATGTGTAAGAAGAGTGTGAATACAGATATGACGGCTGATAGAGGGATATGGAAGAGAGCATACGTAAATTAGGAGTGACTTAATAAATTAAACGTAGATTTAAAAGATTATGCTTAGACAAATTTTTGGATAACTATTAAATTATATGATTAATATGGTGTCGCTGTTCAATGTAATTGAAATAACTGGCTGTTGCCCGCGGCATTAATTTCTTATCTTACTCGATGGACAATTTTGTAACTTGATTTCGCAAATAACTTCGAACTATCACAGGTTGTTATTGGTTACCATGGTAATGTATGTCATGAAAATAAAAAAATGTCAAGAAGATGTTATTTTCGTAGCATTTTCCCGTCTGGATATTTTTTTTTTTCGATATCAAAGGTAACCTGTTATTTTCTGACAATGTGTGCGCAAAATTTTATTATGATCGGTTGAGTCGTTAAGGAGTTAAAGAAACAAACAAACACACATTCACATTAATTATTTACCAGTGGTAGAGCCTGAGGCCGGTGTCAGTCCTCGTCCCCTTCCCATCGTTTCCTACAAAACATATAATGGGAAGAGGAAGAGGATTGGACGGGGGTGGATGAATAGGAGAAGGAAATGTCCCTTTTCCTTTCTATCCCTTCCTGTGTGCATTAAAGATTGGCAACACATTTGCTTGTTGCGGATGCCTATGGGTAGCGGTCACTAGCTCGTTTGACACCTTCTTCTATACTACACATTATATAAATACTTTGTAAATAAATAAATCTCGTAAATTAAAATCAATTGGTGAATTTATGACCGCGCATAACTTCAGAACTGTTGCACCTTTTTGGCTAATTCTATTCTGTGCTTGTAAAGTAAAAGTTAAAAAGTTGGGATGCCCTCGCCATGGGAAACAAAGCTTGGTGTTTTTAATTATTTTTTTATAATGAAATAAAACAAGGTAAATAAAAATTGTACATACGAAATAATATATGTATCTATCATGTAACGTACCGTGTACAGGTGTCCCATTACGTCACTGACGCGGGGCGCGCTGAATGGTACGGCCACAATAAATTCCCGACCTCCTTCATCCCTTCAACATCCCTTTGTGACGTATTAAAGTTGTAATATTCTAACAGACTAAGGCCAACTGAACGCAGTGGAGTTTAAGTTTAGGAATAAGTTGACAAAACAGTCAAATAAGAAAACATATGATCAATGATTCACGCTGCAGCATTACCCACGAAAATAACAAGGCATTATGGAAGCTGCAGATTCTTTTAAAATTTTCAGTCATTCTGGGATAGGTATTTTCCTGAAGGAATCTATATCAAAGAATAATTTATACGAAATGAGACTATCAAATAATTACTCAAAATTAAATCATTATGCCAAAGAATTGAAGTTTGAAGACTAGTACAATTGTTTTACAATCTTGCAATATCTTTGAAAACGATTAGCGCGATAGTGTGCAGTCTACAGTCAGCTTTAAATTAACGGAGATCAAAAAGTCGTCCGCTTGTCGGAAGCCTATATCTATGTGAATCAATGTGAACAGTGATTGATTTACTGGTCTACATCCGGTCGCCTGCCTTGAATAAGAAATGTCTTCGATTTCAAGTGTCCTTCACTAAAATGTCTAAGATAATCTGTTTTCGCCTCGTGGCCGTGTATATACGACTATAGAAATTATTACAAATTTAGGACTTTAATGCTCTTGTCAATGAACCGATTCCCAGTCTAACCTGCATTGGGCTTTTCCCTGGACTTCCTGAATCGATGCAACGTATATTTTCTATTTTATTTGCTGCATAAGTGTTCTTTGCCTTCCTTGCTTCCTCTTCCAATCTTTTTTCTATAATCAATAAACTGGTGCTTGACCACAATCCCACCTGATGTTAACTAGTTATGTGTTAGAAAGATGGTACGCACTAGTTTAGTAACAGCCTATTCACTCTTCTCTTGAAGGTACCCACGTCATAATCGAACGGAAACACGCTGGTAAGTTATTCCAATCCTTTGCCGTTCGCACGACGAACGAAAATTTGCTTCGCTTCGTAGAACGAAGTTTTTTTGTATTCTATTTTCATTTCAATAATTGTGTTTGTAAGATCGTCGTGTCATATCATATATCACAAGATTTTTCTTCTTATCAAAAGGTTCTAATTTACAAAGAATTGCTTACGTAAAACCATTATAATCCAAATCAGTCATATCAGAAATATCCGTAGCATCGTCGTGTCATGCTTACTATGTGATCGTTATCTGTACTTATATAAATCAGCCTTTTTTAGAATGCTCCCCACTGCAGGGACATGCCTCCTCTCCGAGTGACGGAAGCTGCAAATAACCAAACTATATTCTTCATAGCGTGGTACTTTTTATCATTTTTAGCACGGTAAGACATCAAAACGCGAGCGTGCAGGCTGCCTGTAACATTTATGCGGAAAGTGATTGATTTAATGGCCAATATCCGGGCACTTTCCCGATAAGGGATGACTTCCGGCTTTCTTTTCGGCAATATAAAAAGAGAATCTCGATTATTCAACACTATGCTACTAGCGTTTAAATAATAACGTAAACTATTTCATTTCAATTGTACGTAATATTAACATTCATAATTTTCGATCCCATAGTGACTTGAATATAAAATTAATCATTTAAGAATGGTAGAAGCCTGCTACATCTGTTGCACGAATGGGCCGGCTCGACCGGTGAAATACCACGACTTCATCTGATGAGTGAGGTGCCGAAGACCTTATTCTAGTGTTTCTCCTCTCCCTTTTCTTTTCTAATTTTTAAAGAGAATAAGATGGAAAGCGGAAGAGGATTTGACGAAGAAGAGGATGGTAAGGAAAAGGAAATATCTTTTTTTCTGTATTGGCAAGCAACGCATTCCTTTTAGCTTGTTGCAGATGGGTAGCGATCCTTCTATAAAAAAAACTAACTCCACGTTTCATACTTTTATTATTAACCTATAATCAAATAGTAAAGTCGAAACGAAGACTACGAAATTTATAACCGATCAATTCCTGTAACTACCTCAAGAATATATTTATGTGCATTTTGTGAGTAATAATTGTGTCAGGAAAAAATATGTGTTGCTTCCAGTATTCGAATGTCGTATTATTGTAATAATGACAGCGATTTTGAAAAATAAATTTAGATTTTATTGAAAAATACGAAGAAACTGTTCAGCCAATAAACAGCGTTTTAAAAAAATATATGGCGTTAAATTAAAAAATATTTGAACGTCGGAGCGCGCGGGGCTCGCGGCTGTAGAGCGTTTTGTGTGCTCCCAGTTGGCGGCTATCCTTTATATCTTGTTTAAACTATTTTAATATTGAAAAAGGCAATAATCGAGATCCGCTTAACAAATATTGTATAAAGCTATCGTTTACGCACATTATTTCAATACCTAAGATATGTGTTTTCTTTTACTGCACATATTTCTATGTGTAAGAGATATAGGACAAGAGTGGGCAAACGAGTCTAATGTTCAATGATCACCGTCGTTAACCTACGCATCATCAGAGGGACTATAAATACGCTGCCGACCTTTAAAGAAGGAGTGAGTTTTCTTGGAGGAGCCACATTCGTATTAGTTTGGTATTTTATGATAGTTTAAAAAAATCAAAGGGAAAATCGTAAGTCGTGAACATTTTTTTAGCAAAAAATGTTTAAGAATGTACTCGCTCAAACAGCGTGATTACATTGCGACAGACTGTCTCAACAATCTCTCCTAAAAATAATATAAAACGTCCTTTATATTCGGATTCTGTAATAATTATAATGTTAGAATTATTTTAAAAATTGAAAAAAAAACAAAAGAAATTGTCTGACTGACATATCAACACGGAGCTCAAACTACGAGGCCTAAGGACTTGAAATTTGTCACACAGATTTATGTTGTTACTAAGACAAGCACTAAAAAAGATTATATTAAAATTCACCCCCTAAAGGTCTAAAGTAGGGTATGAAAGTTGAATAGAGAAATTATCCGTGTAAAGCCGGGGTTGGGCGCTAATTCAAATTAGTAACTAAATAATATCGAGTTTACTTCTAGCCCTACCTCATTTTATTATATTCTATAAATGATAACAATCATAGCGGAAGTTGAGGACTTACGAACGTGACAATTTTCAAGGTTTAAAAAACAGATCGATCATTGTATTGGCTAATTATAACTTGTTTTTTAAGTCACAAAAACTGTCTCATTGCTATTTCCAGGTTCTGTGAAGCAACTATTCTTTTATTCGTGTCGAATTTCATAAAATGTATTTGTATAAAAATAAATTTTAAGGCCATCAAATATTAATTATGCCTGTGCTCAATCAATAAATGTCGAGGTGCCTTTACATTTGACTCGTTGACGTTCCGTCTCGCTTCTTGACCATTATTAAAAAATATATATTTCAAATTAAGATTGAGAACAGCGCCATCTAGTTACAGATTAAAAAACTTTACGATTACTTTAAAAAGATCTTTTTAGCTTTTATGCTATAATTTACTTCTAGTGCAAGCAATTTCACAACGTCGTATTGTTTATAAATATGCAAAGAGTATTACAGCAAGCACCGGAAGCCATCCTCGGTAACAGCGCCAGCGGACCTGCCCCGGCGGAGGACAATACACTTTATAATATGATAATTTAGTGCATTTTCACCTCCCGTCCCTGCTCCTTGCAGCCGCCGTAAGTCATAAGACATAGCGTGCGAGCCTAATTTAGACATTTAATTAATCAACTGTTAAAACAATGTGTGTGCAGTATTGGAAGGGGAGGGGAAGGTTTTGCCATCTTGGTTTTTGAACACAAACAACCCTATTGCTGTAAATAACGAGAACAGATTTAACTGAAGACTCATTGTCGTATTCCAGAAATGAACCTGCACGTAATAACGTTCTAAGTTATACAACTTAAGTACTTACGCAAGCCAAGGAATTTGGGGTAAATATTACTGAAGGCGTGAAGTAGAATTATCTGCGTTTCATGTGATGTATGAGGTGTTGGAGGCCTAATCCTAGTTTTTTTTCCTTCCTATTATTTTCTATAATGAATGGATGGGAAGAGAAGATGATTGAACATGAGATGGGGAGGGATAGGAATAGGAAGAAGTTTTTTTTTTTATTTCTACCCTTTTCTGTCTATGAAAGCGACTGATTAGCTTGTTGCTGATGCCTATGGGTAGCATTCACGTTAAACGGAGAAACACGAATACACAAAAAATATATCAGAGGTATTTTTAAAGCTTTCCGCTTTTGTCTTGAGACACATCATTGTTACTGTTAGACGCATATCCATGTACATATGACTTAACAATGCATTTATGTAATGGCGGTCATTAAATCGTATTATATGGATATTTTATTTTAATGCGGACAATTAATGCAATGACTATTTAATTTTGTCCAGTAGAGGAAGCGTATTGTTAGTAAACAAGTGCTAGCTAGCTAGTACTCGCTTTTAAAATGTACCAGTCCAACCAATACGAAATAAACCCTAAAAATATCAAGTATTAAAAGATATATAAGGCAGTAATAAAAGATTCGCAAATAATTTTGTATACAATTCCTTTTATTGAATGAATCAATAACGCTGAACGGAACTGTGAATACTCTCTGTTGTGTTTGTATTGCATGCGCTGGGAAGTTTTAATCCAATAATACATTCAATTCAATACGTTTTATAACTAAAAGTGATTAAAATCAATATGTAGATAATATAAAATATTTCATTTATGATTTAATCATAATTGGACATAATTCAACACATTTTCCAGTCAATATAAATTGCTCGAACGAACTAAACTCTTAGCGCAATGTATACAGATTAAAAATTGTTTATACCATTGACCACTCCATTAGTTATAATAATAAATCAGCCTTTTTTTAATCGCCGTAATCCACCACGCTGGCTCAATGCGGGTTGGTGGATGTCACATGTCTTCGAATTTGGTGGTTCTAAGACTTGCCGGTTTCCTCACGATGTTTTCCTTCACCGTTTCGGAGCAGTGGCGATGAAATAAATTACACAAAGTAAAGCTCCTGCCTGGGTTCGAACGCGCGACCTACAGTACGTAAGTCGGGGCCTAAACCACTGAGCCACCACTGCTCCATTAGTTATATGGTCTACGATAATAAAAAGGTATGAAATGTCAAATAACTTTTATTCTATAGTCTTCACTATGTAAACCATCTTTGAGATTATTTTAAACAGTGTTAGTGGCTTACTAAAACAGGCCGATATAAGGAGCATCCATAACCGACGAGCATGTATGCGTAGATGTATGAATGTAGAAGAAGCGAGAGAGGTGTGCCAGGATCGCGCCAAATAGAAATACATGATCTCTGCCTACCCCTCTTCGTTACGGGCGTTAGCGCTTGTTTTTTTTAGAGCCCACAACAACATTTGTTGCACGAATTGGCAGGCTGGACCGGTGCTGACCACGAGTTCACAGAAGACGCGTGAATTGCGTTTCGTCTGATGAGTAAGGTGCAGGAGGCCTAAGTCTAGTACGCGTCCTTAGATGGGAAGGGTCCCATCCTTTGCTAGGATGGGAAGAGAAATTGACGGTGGAGGGGATGAATAGGAAAAGGAAATAATCATTTTCTGTTTATTCCTCTGTCCATTAAAGGTAGGCAAGGCATCTGCAACTGATTAGCTTGTTGCAGATGTCTATGGGTAGCGGTCCCTTGACATCGGGTGAACCGCTTGCTCGTTTGCCTACGTCTACTATAAAAACATTAAATGTTACTTTAATCTCAATGTTAAATACTTAAAGATTTTATAATGATTTTAAAGCAGACCTTAAGGTACCAATAACTGTACAATTCCTTACCTGAATTTATTACACCTTATAACATTTTATATAATTTTTAATATTTCATAGCTGTCGGTCTTTTTGCCACATACATATTCTATTATTAATTGATAAAAAAAACACACAATAAATGCTTCTCTTCCTTTTCTTGTTAAATAAATAAAGAGCAAATGGATATAAATAGAGCCCTTGGATTTTGTAAATCGTGCCGCTAACGAATGAATTGAATGAACGCTTTTGAATGAATGGAACGCCCTTCTGAACGCCGCAATGAATAGCACGCATTGTTCGCTCGTTTCATTCTTATTTTATTCGATTTCCCGCATTTGATTTAACATCGATTCTTTTAATGTGATTGTAGCTTTATTTTTTGAAATACTAAACCATTTGTTACAAATGATCAAAACACATTAAATATGCACAAAACAGTTATCAATTCGAAGGTTATCAAGCTCCGGATCTTAGTTATAAGTCAAAAGAGGTATGGTATAATTTGGCTTCAGCAATGAAACAAATAAGTTTGTATGGTAGAAGTTGGCAAACGAGCTGGACGAGTCACCTAATATTAAGTGAGCGTTAACCATAGACGCAAACCGCAAGGAAAAAATTCTTCTAAAAATCTTTCTAAAAAAATTAAATCTTCTACCCTTTCCCATCCTAGTATTGTTAGGAAAGGATGGGAAAGGGAGGGACCTTACTCATTGGACGAAGCGCAAAATACTTCAACTTCACGTCTTCTGTGAGGTCGTGGTATTTCACCGGTCGAGCTGGCCCATTCGTGCAATAGAAATTGTTGTGCCGGGCTCTACCGCTGTTACGTATTTCTTCATGTACATGATAATAAAACACTAGTATGTAATACTAGATATATTATAGGATAAACTACATTATCTTTGCAGGTGTTCTGCGCACTAAAACAATTACTATATCGCAGTCTGAGCACTAACTCACTTAGCGCAGCCTATCCGCCAGGCTTGCCGGAGCCCCGCCGTGCGCCGGATTGTGCTCTTATTCCTGACTAACTTTATGTTAAAGCTTTTAGCTTAAGTTATTTTATGTTAAAATTAATTGAATATTTCTTTCCGGACAAATAGACCCGACTTTTAATTTATTTAAGATTTACTCATCACACGCACTAATGATGTGTTTGTAAGACTGTAAGGAGGGTACAGGGTTTAAATAACAGTCTTCTTAGGGTAAAGGTTTCTCTAGCAGTGTACAGACTGTGAAGTGATGATGAATGGGTGGATGAATGACGTTTCATTGCATTACTAAGTTAATATCTATTGTTCGTTCTACGTTGAACGTTTCAAATGTCAAGTGAGTCTTTAGAAGATCAGGCTGAAGTAATGAGAAAATATAGAATAATATGGTAATTATTATACACAATTAAGATCCAGAAAGTTATTTAATTTATACCAGAATGGCTAAATTACTGTACTATAGTTTTTAGCTTGTTTTGTAAGTGAAAACTTCTTTTGCTGAGTTTGAGCTTGAACAATATTTGGTAGGGGAAACTCTTAAATCTAAAAATATGCGTCCGACGATATTTTTCTTGTATCCATATTTTGAATTTCGTCGTTAAGATACAAGGGTTTATTTTTGTTCATTGATATATTTTTGAACTATTCTCGCGCCTTTTCACCTGTTTGGAGTTTTCACTTATGTCTGGCTGTTTTTTTTCTTTAGTTGTAATTTAAGTCTAATTTTGTTTAAATTAAAATTTGTTTCGAAATGAACAACACAGATCATATATACATCATTAAGAGTATAACATATAGAAGATAGTACACTTATTGATTATGTATATGTGTTTATAATAGTGATTATAGTGCTGGTATGTCTAAAACAAAAAAAATACTGGTTGTCCTTATTACGTATTATGATCAGACTGATAAAGTACTCGAGAATGGAACCAACAAGGAACTTAAAATAAGTAAATAAATAAATATGCGCTCACGCCCGTAACCCAGAGGGGTAGGCAGAGATCATGGATTTCCATTTGGCGCGATCCTGGCACACCTCTCTCGCTTCTTCTACATTCACACATCTACGCATACATGCTCGTCGGTTATGGGTGCTACTTATATCGGCCTTTTTTAGTAAGCCACTAATCCTATCAATATAAGTTCTCCTAGAACTATAAACTTAAGGCTAGGAAGGATATTAAAAGTTTCTTGTAAGATCATTGTTTACTGCATAAAGATTTCCAATTATATAATGTCGTATGAAGTTATACGTATGTACAACGCAGACGATGTATTTAACAAAGTACTTTGAGTCGCGCAATACTGTGGTTAAGTTACATACTTAATCACACAGTTGCAGAGTGGAGTTAACTTAGTTATTACTTAACATCTGCACTAAGTTACAGTTAACGATGTCTCAGAAGCTTGTACTTTATGACAAACTTCATATGATGTCTATCTTTTATATATCTCTGGCCTTTATATACATACATATACATGCTGTTGCACAACAATTTAGGAGTAGATTTATTTACGAAGTATATAATTTACTTAATATATGTACAATGGCTAGTTTAGAGGCCAAGTGTTTACCTACAAACGTAATAATATTACAATGAATTAATAATCGATTCTCTGATTTCAAGTCATCTTGTATCGGTGAGTTTTAGATTCTTATGAACAAAATATTACCTTATGGAATTTGCAACACATTTATAGGAATAGACTTACCACCTATGACCCTACTGTAAGACCTACATCTAATAGGATTGATGGATAATGGAAGGCAATTGCTTTTTGTCGTGCATAAATTAAAAGAGATTTTTTTAATTGTTTTTATAGCTGGCAAAATATTAAATATTGGTGAATTTTGTCCTAATTTAAACCAAGAGCTTATCTCTGAGTTTGATGTAGTCGTAAGTAAGCTTATAAGCTCATAATACCTTGCAAGCTTACTTTTTACGGACGTTAAATATCATTAGACTATACTCTCAAAGATATGAAATATTGAAGCACACTTTCGAAATAAAAATCAAACTGAGATGCCGAAAAGTACAAGTACATTGTAAAAAGTACGAGATCATTGACCCTCTTTGACTTTCAAAAAGCGAGGTCAAGGGGATCATTTATTTTGAATAATTATTCATAACCTAGCCAAGTAATCCTTTGTTACAAAGCTAGATACAATTTATTAACTTTTAACAGACTTTCTGTCCTTTATCGTATCTTTGTTTTAAGTCTTGCTCGACGCTGGTCCTCCGCGTTCAAAGTAAAGTAGAAAGTTATTAAAGGTTCAATAAAAAGACCTTCAGGGTACGAATTTTCTTAATTTTAATACGCTTTGGGTTAGTAAATTATTCTGCGTTTTCTGTACATCATGTTTTAATATTTCTCCACTTGTCACTACAGTACTTCAGTGTCAAGTTAAATATTCACACTTATATTTTATACACTAACATAAACTAACCGATGCCCGCGGCTTCGCACACATTCGTCTCATTTTCCATCCTGAAAATAAGATATGTCTAAAGGTTATTACTGCCAAAACATGAAAGTAGCCGTGGGTGGATCCCACGGTGAAGCTAAGATGAACCCACGGCCGGTCCGTGAGGACGGACCGGCCAGAGGGGCCGCTCGGGGTGGGCATCTAGCCAGCCCGCGGCTGCCGGTGGCTGCGGGGACCTGTCCCCGTAGCGAGTGAAAGTGAGTCGCGGAGGGAGAGGAATGCTGGTATTGTGGTGTGCCCCTTGCCCCACCCTCCGCGACTCAGCGGGGTCGCACCGCAGAGGCGGTAGCGGTGGGGCTTTTTTTTTACGTTTGGAAAATGCACCTTATACATGTCCACTGTTCAGGGCAACAGATGCGGCGGCGGTGGGGCT
>JWHW01031632.1:112622-138918 GCA_000931545.1 Papilio glaucus | reverse complement strand
TCTCTTCTTTGCTTGATTAATGCTGGCAACGAATCGGCAACTCTTTTGAAGTTTTCATATGTTAATAATTTGCGGTGATTATATAACATTAGGAGATGGATCTAGGGGGGGATAGACAGACAAATAACAAAAAAATAAATAACTTAGACTAGGTTACATGTTGTTAGGAGAGCTATCTATTGGTAGATTTTAAATCATTTCAGTAGTTATTGAGTTTATACGGAACAAACGGACAATCAAATCTTTTATACTAGTAGAAGATGGATTAAATAGAACGCTTTAGAAACCAAAATTATCCACACGATATTACCCACTAACAAATCTTCCGATGCTTTTATCTTCGGAATTGAATTATTCAAATCATTATTTAACATTCCTGAACGAATGAATGTTATGAATGTAAATGAATGGAATGCGCTTTCTGCGTAGCACCGATTCGGTTACGTAGTTTCGAATGGAATATTTTATTTCATTAAACGGTATCATAGAGGTCCGAGGCGACCACCATTGTTATAGTCCTTGTTTTATAGTCCAGTAAGTAATCCAACATCTAGGACGTTGGATTACTTACTTCTTTTCGAGAATAGCTTTTTGCAATTTCATAAAAATGCAATGGCTTTAATGCCATCGTGTTAGAAAAGCATTATAGATTAGATAGCTAGTCACAACACATCTTTACAAAGAAGTAATTTCTTAATGTATATGTAATAATAATAAAAAATAACAATTAACTTAAAGCACCCTCCGCAAAGCGACCGACTCATGGCAACCAAATCATAATGTATACACAGAATGCAATCAAAGTTAAGCACCTTACGACATGCTAGTCTGGATAAAATGCGTTATAATAGAGCCCACGTGAATCTACTATCAGTGTAGACCGACCCTTACGATACAAAGGGCTCCATAGAGCTTTTGATGAAATTAAACCTTGTCTATACTAATATTATAAAAAGGAAAATTGTTTGTGCCGGATCAATTCTGAAGTTACTGAACCCACTTTATTAATTCTAAAGATAATAAAGAAGGATCCCTAAGTAATTTTAGTAACTAATGTTCAATATTTAAATTTATTAGGAAATGCCGGTAACCAATAACCGGTAGGCATATGTACATAGAATTTAATTATATAAAGATTCCAAATTGATATAAGAATTAACATTTACGATAGTATATAAGTACCTCAACGCTTAAATCTTTGTTCATTTTATTTTAATAGCCCATTGTAGTTTACCCCATTACTTCTCAACTATGTTAGTAACAATGGAATCTTATTTTCATATGCATTTAAAATTATTTTCCAACACAATATTGAATCAAAGTAACAATTGCAAACAACGTCGTCGTAGCAAGAGTTACGCAGTGCTACGGACATGACACTCACGTCAAAAGTAAACCACAGGGTCACATATCTACAGCGGAACAGTGCTTGCTAATCATTGTTTATTAATTTGGGAGTATTAAGCATATGTGCATCATTATATGTGTGCATTGAAGTAAATTCAACTTTAAATATACTTAACAAGATTGCTAATAGAATGGTTTTTGTAAAGATCCTTTCAACTCTCGATAACGATGACATATTCTACTTGACCTTTAAATAATAATACTACTAGCACCTTGTCTTCTCCTGTTTCCGATGAACTGTGGTGGTCCAGTGGTATAGACCCTGACTTACGTACTGTAGACCGCGGGTTCGAACTCAGGCAGGCAATTTACTTTGTGTAATTTATTTTCATCACTACTGCTCCAAAAACGATGAAAAACAAACCAAATACGAACACATGTGAGATCCCCCAACCCGCACAGCGTGGTGTATTACAGTCCCTTCCCTTTTTTCGGAGAGGAGGCCTGCAGTGGAGAAACCTACTAAAATATATTATAACTAATTTTCACTAATATTTACTACCCAAGTGTGACAAATCTTTGATTCATTTTAGGGGTATATACTATCATCTCAAGTATATAGTTTTGTATATAATATTCAAAGGCGTGAGGCAGTGCCGCATTCATACCGGAAACTAATATTGCAAATGGCGGCAAATATTTATTTAGGGGCGAGATTGAAATGAACCATTCAATATCACACGACACGACTTATTACCTAACGTTTAATTATTACTCGATGTTAATAAAATCGTAGGAAGAAAAGAAGAAAGAAATTAATGGTGGGGTCAAAACTCTTATAGCTAATGTTTGAGACATTCGTATGTCTAAGACAACAGGTTGTTTATAAACTTCGTATAAAAGGAGAATCTGACGGACTAAAGAATTAACGACACGATATTATCACAGCCTAACAACTAGAATTAGTCTTTGGATGTTTCAAATTAATTATTGTTCTAATAATTAATAGTATTAAAAACTAAAAAACATGTTTTCCATATCGAATACACACATATATAAAGTTTAAGGGAGCAAAAATATTTAAATTATTGCATTGTTTTTATTGTTTAAACAATTACTTGATAAGTGTTTTACAAATGAATCCTACGTTTAAAGGGGTTCAAGATTACGTTCAAAGATTTCATACAAACAAACAGACCCACATAGATACATGTTAAAAACCGCGGGCAGCTTCGTGCAATGTGACACATCGCTTTCTTTTGTAATGTAGGCGATTGGTGTAGCAGTAGAGATTTTTGGAAATTCGACCCATTTAAAGTGTATTTATTTCAACTGCTTACTGTTATAAATTTACTAGTGATCTGCCCCGTCTTCGCCCGCTGCCCGTAATCTTTCATCCAGATTCTTTCAGCCGTTTTTGCGTGGAAGAGTAACAAACATCCATACATACAAAGAGTATTTATTTTACCAATGCTCTTTAGCTTCCGCTTTCGAATTCTAAAGAACACGCCTTCTATACACACTTTTGTATTATGACATACAAACTCAGTCCTGGTGATTTAAAAAAAATTGTACTAATTTAATTTATGTCGGATAAATTTATTGTCCAGCCTGAGCTGAACCCTATTTAATATGATTGATCACATATATCTGAGGTCAACTTACATTGGTTTTATTGTTCCTCCAGACAAATTTTAAACCTTTATGGGATTTTTTTTTCTTTAAGGGATAAATTAAAATAATAAAATGCTTCTTAGTTAGCCTACGTAATAACAGGCCTAGTAGTTTGGGCTGTGCGTTGATATATAAGTCAGTCACCTTCTTCTTTTAAATAGATGAAGGATATAATAGATAATAGATTCACGTCGAGAGAAAGTCTCTGTGCTCGATTAGCTTTTTTTTGAACTCTGAACATATACAACTCGAGTTGCCTCAATTTGAGTTGACTGTTCGTAATATTTGCCATGTTAAGAATTCCCAGGGGGCACGCCACGCTATCTTTTTACACCTTTGTTTGCTGCATGCGTGTGTACACAAAAGATTATCGTGTCCTCAAGCAATCGTCTTTGTACCACGCGAACTTACACACAAATCGTGACCGGAAAATCTTCGTGTTACTCAAACTTTATAAAATATTGTTGACAACATAATGATGCTATTTTATGCGTAAATCTATATTTAATGAATAAAAAAACATGCTTTCATCTTTTCAAAGAAAGGTTAGGTCAGACAGGTAGCAAATTAGGTGCCATTAGTAAGGAATTAGGCTATATCCAAACAAATTTTACAATTAAAGGCAAGATCTTAAGAAAATCTAGCCCGTATGCTATAAAATACGGGAATCTGCCTTTTAATTTCCTGTCACTTTTCATCTGCAACTGGAAGCTTCTGTTGTCGATTGCTACTTAATTTTGCAAGGGATATGCAGATAATATTTAGTTATTTAAAAGAGAATATCCAAGCTGCCTTCAAACTTGTAGCGTACGGTTTTTAACATGATTCATGAATTAATGACGTGCGATAATCCTTAGCTGGACTAGTAGGAAAGCAATGGTCACAACACCTACCAAGTTGATCTTGATTGAGTGGATTAATTAAGTATCTACATATCAACAAGTGTCCTTACTTTGATATGGCAAACCTTACGTAGTACGATAATAATCATGAACTATCGACATAATTTTTAAACCACTAAAAATCTTCACAGTTATAATCTTGACCTTTTTATCCATTGAGATTTCGCAACGAAAAATACGATTCTGATTTGATGACATCACCATCTTTCGTTGAATTAAGCAACTAGCTCTGATCTAGTTTTAAACGTAATTGGTTACTGATAACTTTCATAACAGTATATCTGGTTGATATTAAATATCATTCGAATTTCACTGCGAATCGGTAAATTATATGATATAAAGAACAACAGTAATAATTCATCGATACAGGCAAATTAGCGCGGGGTTCATGCTCGATCAGCTGCGCCAATTAGAGGCCATTACGTGCGCCCGGCGCGACAACATGGCGACGGCCGAAACGCGCGCGAAATTGATATCACTATATTTCAGCGCCGAATATTATTAAAATAAATGATGATAATGCGTGACGTCGTTTTCCTGTATAGCCTAGTCGAATAAATAATACATACGACAGATATACAAGTTGCAAATTTCTAATTGTATATGTTTTTCAGTAGTTCATATTTAAAAAAATGTAACGCCATCTAGTGACTAAAATCACAATTAATTTAACATTACGATTTTTATAAGTGACACAATGTATATATACCATTTAATTTAAATTGATTTGGCAATGTGTTCGTTGCCTTAAATACAATAAATGAAGAGCGAAGACTCGGACCGGACTGTGATTCCGTAGTCACGCAACGTATAACTGAATCCTGAATCAAAATCAGTTTTTTCAGAACATTAACTGTCCAAGTTAATAATCATTTCTTTAATTCCTAACAAGTGTTTTTTCCACTTTAAGTCCAATTGAAACAAATAAACAAGCGAACGTGTACACCAGACAGATAAAGATGAATATGGCAACAGTAAAACATTAAACTCGTAAACTTTGGCAATAACTCAATAGAGCGGGTTTCCGAACCTGCGTCACTGGCAGCCGAAACTGTTCGCACAGACGAGAACTTTCCGAACGCACCTGACGGCTACGGGATGCTCCAAGAGTCGTCAATTTTTTTATTACGTTAAAATAAAAGCAAAGAAATTATCTTTGACACCACACTCATAAATGCAAAAGAAGATCGCACATATTTTATGCAAATAGCAATAGCAATGCTAGCTAACCTAAACGTGACAAGATGTAGGCCGATATTGCGAAACATCAAACATGAACTGGTCTCAAAAAATATTTTTAGTTTTCGCTCATAACTAACGATCGACCCTAAATCTCGTGAACAGACGTTAAAGGAAAAAGCAAAGAGAATAAAAACGGTGAGACCGTCTATTGCATTTCATCTGGGACTGAAGTGACGCCTTTCCATAACTACTTCTTCTTTTCTACTATCTATACTACCCAAATATACTAGTGCGTACCATCTTTAGACCACGTCACCACTTAACATCAGGTGAGATTGTGGTCAAGCGCTAATTTATTCTTTATAAAAAAAAATGTGCTTATACATGTAACCTAGGCATTAGCGTGATCGCGCGATACACGCTTGTCGGTTACAGGTTCTCCTTATATCGTTATTTTTTAGTATGTCAATAATCTGATCGATATAAGTTATCCTGGGACGTCCCTTGCCAACACTGACACTCACTTTTGCAACATAAATTTGTCTTGTTACTCTGTTCATCGTATTGAAAGATGAATGAAACGTCCTTATTCCCTAATGCAAAGCCTGGCAATGCATTTCTTCTGTAGCTTTCAAATGAGTAAGGATGGTGAAATTATTAAAAAAGAGCTATATAAAGTCACGGACTCCTAGACTAAGAAAAGTAAATCGTCTGAAGTTCTCAGCGTTCCGCAGATACAATATCGAGAAGTTATGACAGCTTATATAAACGAGCGGTGTACCGAGAAATAGTCCCTTTTGATACCGAACTAACTAAAAGTAACTCCAACGAGTTGCTATAAAATTTTCAATACAAGTTTGATACGTTGAAGATTGCGCGGCTCAGATGTGAGACCAACAACTCGAATATTAAGTGCACGAACAAACTTTGTGGTAAATTTAATTTTTTTTTAAAAGTACCTCGACTTCAAGCATTCGACATAACTAAGTTGTCGAACTAGACTCCGTTTATTTTGACAATAAATAGAATAATGTACCAAAAACTAACCTAGATGTCCAAAGTAAATAAACTATTTTAACAGATTTGTTAACTAATAACCTAAATCTCAAATTAGTTTATTACTTTGGACATTAAAATCAAGGACAATTATGTGGGGTCGGTACAGTATAACAGTAATCCACACTGTATAGGTTTTGGCTACAGTTTTGAGGGGCGGCCGCTTGCCGTATGCCAACCCTCCTCAGGATTGCTCAGTCCACTCATTAACACTAAATAGATTTTCTAAGCGAAATGCTGCAAAAGCTTCAATTTCAATTCTATCTTTCAAAGAATCAACACCAAATATCTCATGATTTCTTTTCACATGAGAATACTAACAAAATTATCATCAGCAAGTGTTCAAAGTCAACATTTTGTTATCGATATAAAATACAATCTTACTTCTTTATCGTGTCAAAAGCTCGTAACCTACCCCACACCGCAAACATATCCGTAACACGTCTAATCATAATAAACTTTGCAAACGTATTGTTCATTTCGATCAGACAAATTTTGACCTTCCCACCTTGACATACTGTACACGTAGATCGTATTTAAAACTTGTCATCAAACTCGTTTGGTGCCAACATTCGACACGTAAGCTGTCGTGTCATATCTAATGTAGGTAAAGTTCATAAAAATATGTAATGTGTCATCACGGAGAAACACCTTAAAACTTTAGCATCTGCTTTTACGTGTAGCATAATTTTTAAAGTTGCTTGGAAGACTCACATCAGATACTATCGCGCTATATTTAATACAGTCTTCGTTAAAGAAGATAATGTTAAATTTAACAGTGGTAGAGTCCGCAACATCTGTTCCACGAATTGGCCGGCTCGACCGGTGAAATACCACGACCTTAAAAAAAACAGGCGTGAAGTAGAAGTATTGTGCGCATCGCCTCATGAGTTAGGCTTCCGGTGCCAAATCCTAAGTTTTTCCCCTTCGTTATAGAAAAGGACGTTTTCTAGTATGGGAAGCAAGGGAAGAGGAATAGGATTCGACAGGGGAGGGAATGGATAGGAAAAAAAAATATCTACAACAAAAAGAAAGTACTAGGTTACTTAACCACTACTAGTTAGCAATTGTATTCCGAGCCCTTTTTAAACCAGGTTAAAAGAAGTAGTGTGTATGAAAAATTATTGAGCAGTGGTGGCCCAGTGGTAAAGGTCCCGACTTACGTAATGTAGGTCGCGGGTTGGAAGCCAGCGCTTTACTTTGTGTAATTTATTTCATCACCACTACTCCGAAAACGGTGAAGGAAAATATCACGAGGAAACCGGCATGTCCTAGAACCACAAAATTCGACTACATGTGACATTCAACCTTCACTGGGACAGCGTTGTGGATTACGGCATTGTCTCTCTTACGGAGAGGAGGTCTGTGTCCCTGCAGTGGGGAAACGTACTAAAAAAGGCTGATCTCCCTCGCGGCTGGTCAGGACGCTTATCGTACATTTGTGTTTCAAGTAAAGTTCATATCCCGGTTGGTCTATTTATTCCAAAGCTAAGTAGTGGATCAAGTAGACATCATTTAATACAGCAAACAATAAAAAGACTGAAAAACTAATGTAAATGACAAAAGTATCACTAATAATAGATTACATTAGTCAACTTTAAGCATTTATCATTCTTAAATAAAAAAAAATGAACTCGGCTACCGTAACCGCGTCGTAGTTTAAAGCCAAAAATAACACGAACAAAGTAGGGTAATTAAACAAGTCTACCGAGTCGATTTGACTGTGCCATCTGCCCACACCCCCGGGTATCCCGCCCACGGAACTTCGTAAAAAATAACCCCCACAAAAGCATGGGAATTAATTATGAGCTAGAAAGAGATAAATTACTTTGTTTGAAATATTTTATACTTCAAATTTAATTTTGTGTGTTTCTAGATCCTTATTTCAATTTTTACGTCGCCTACGTCCAGTAGAGGACATTTCTTGACATATTATATAATAACTAGCAGTTACCCGCGGCTTCGCACGCACTCCTTTGTTATTTCCCACATAACAAATAAACACAGTAATTATATATTACTTTTTTTTAAATCTAAACCTTCCTCGAATCTCCTTGAACTCACACAAAAAATGTCATCAAAATCGGTCCAGCCATCAGGAGGAGTTCAGAGACATACACACGCACACAAGAAATATATTATATATATATATAAGATATAGTGGTTTGGAACACAAAACATTACATTGTATTTAACAGTACTCTATGATGATTTTATACGATAGTTGTTATTTAGCTAGCTGTTGCCCGCGACTTCGCACGCATTTCATTCTTATTTACCTCGCTGGAAATTTTCATAACTTGACTTCGTGTATAACTTGGATTATTTTTTGGAAGAACCGAAGTAGAAAGACGGACCCCTACCGATATAGGCATCTGCGACAAGCAAATGAGGTCGTGATATTTTACAGGTTGAGTCGGCCCATTCGTGCAACAGATTGTTGCGGGCTCTACCACTGTTAACAAAAAGTTGTAATCGGTTGCCATGGTAATGACATGTCCATTGCATAAGACAAAAACAAAATTTCAATACGTTATTATTGTCATGTTATAACCATGGAAACCGATTTTAGGTCGTATTATTGCTATTTCTTTGGTAGTTTATTCGGGATAAAAAGTACACTAAGTCATTTTCTGTACCAAAGACACGATGGCCCTTGATGGGTTTAGAGCATAGCAAGCAATGTTAAATGTAAAATATGTTGCGGAATCGTAAGATAATGCTCCAGGCGTGTATCAGAGTGATCTTCCCGGTCCCAATCGATCAGTGAACATTTGTATCGGCCCATTGGGTGCAATAAATTCGTCGGAGTGTAATCTTTATGGCTGCTTTGAAACTATTAGTGGAGGCGCCCCCATGCCGTGCGGGGAACCGTTTAGATATGACACGTATTTAACGAAATACAACCGATAATGGCTTCTGTAATTGAAAACATTGTTATTGGAATTCTAAAACAGTCTGGTATGAAAGGTACGCCTTAAGAATTACTCGAGTAAACTCTAAACTCTAAAATAGAAAGGGCATATGATTTTTTTCAATACCTACCAATACTTTAACGACTTATCTAGTCGGAGTTTCAGTGGAAGCGCACCCTAAACTATCATAAAAGGCGATGGAGTTAAACGAAGAGAGTTTATGATTTAAAAGTGAGCAACTGCATTGCACACTGTAGGTACGCGTAGATCTGGAAAATGCGATATCCCAAAACATATTTTATATATTTATATATTTTATACATACAGTAATTCACCCTTTGCGAGTTCAATACAATAACGGGTTCAGTACGCTGCTAAAGTTTCCACGATTTTGTATTGCATCCGGTATGTTTATAGGCATGCGTTCAGGTAGCTTCAAAACTATTGTACACGGAAGAACAGCTATCCTTATGCACGGCCTGAGAACTTGTGGTGACTAATGGTCTCCTGACCACCGTCGCTTGCAGATGGAGCTCACAATTCTGGCGGCACTGGGCTCTGCATATAAAATAAATATAATTTTTATTTTACATGTATATTTACCAATTTTATATATTTAAGTTTCTCTTTGTATACATTTTTATGTATATGTATACTCGTGGTCTGATAATAAATAGATTTATTTATTTTATTAACAATCCAAAAGGCTGCCAAAAACAATAACTTGGTTACAATACACGCCTGGAGCAGTTAGCGTTCGGTCCACGGACTCCGCTTCAAAGGCTTATTGTTACAAGAAAATTGTATTATTTTGAATAACGTTTTCTTTTGTGAATTATGTATCACAGAATAACTGCTCGAATTTCAAGTTGAATTTAATATTAGACAGATATATAAGAGCCAATATCGATGTTCGGAACTGGTAAACTGTCGAGTGTATCATAGTGCTGTTTTGTACCATGTTTTACGGCGAGTACCAGATTAATATACTAAATAAGGATGGTATTAAATGTACCATAAAATATGAACATTGATCTACAGATGTTTGAATGCAGAAGACGCGAGTATGTTCTGTCATGATCATCTCAAATAGTTATTCGTAATCTCTGCCTATCCTTCTGGGTTACGGGCGTGAGTGATGTGCGCCTGAATGTATTTAAAGAATAAATATGTCCTTTCGCACAATTGTTGTAATACAAAACCAATGTACGTGTTGTAGTACAATAAGATAAAATACAACAAAAAACAGTAATAAAAAAGAGACAAGATTTAAGTTGAATATAATCGACTCGTCTGTTATCATTGGCGGCTCTTATACTAACGATACCTCACTCACGCGCCGCTAGTTCATTCTGTAATGTGAACAGACATTAAGGTGCGCGACACACAGACAACAAATACTATATGTATTGTCCAAAAATTACAAATAAAACACTGAAATAGCTATTCTCGTGCAACGAATTTTCAGTCTACGTGGCTTGCTTCGTCATTTCAGCCGATGGTCGTCCCCTGCCGCCCTCAAGTAGCGGACTTCCCGCAAGCTTGACCACATCATCGGTTCATCTTGTTGGAGATCTACCTAGGAGTACGTCTTGTTGAGTATAAATATATACAATAAATACATAATTAAATTATATACCAAAATTATTATTATTTTAATAAATTTTTGTCTCCGTCTGGTTGGTTAAAATAAATTATTATTATTATATAAGCTTTAAAGTGTAATAATAACAGTGTTCGAAACGTTGAAAATAAAAGATTGAAAAAGGTAAAATTACCACGCAACAAGCAACAATTGCGATCATAACAACAACAACAAACAAGATATATTCAAACATTTTAACAATATGTCTGTGAAAACACATTAATATTGGATTTATCTATAAAAAGGGCATATGATTTTTCAATACCTACCAATGCTACATGAATGACACTTGTAAAACTTTTTTTTAAGTTTTATTTTAGTTATAACGCAATAGTTTTAATCAATTTAAGTCTACTAACTATTCAATATTTAATTTAAATTCTTTAAAATGTACCTGCCCCATTCCTAAATAAGTATGTGTAGCAAATAATCTAAACGAGCTACACTTTAACGACTTATCTAGTCGGAGTTTCAGTGGAAGCGCACCCTAAACTATCATAGAAGGCGATGCGGGTCACGTTTTTAACGCGGTGTTAACGGAGTACGGGACGTGTTAATAGTTGCCCTTTTTTCTCGGTTGAAAAAAAAAATAGTAGGTTGAAAATAATATTCATAATGAAAGTTATTGACATTTAGAAAGCGACATTTTGTTAATAGTGTCAAAAGACGTATTTTAGTATGTCAACTCAAAAATTATAACTTTAAATTAATAATATCTGTACATTACACCTTTAAGGCAATTTGAAAATTTAAACCACACCCCAACCAATAAGAGGATAGTTAGTCTTGCATAGACGCAAACTGGCGAGCCTCTCGGTATGTTATATGTTCCATTTTGTGGAGTGTGAAGGCAACAGCAACCTAATGACAATTAAAAACAATTAATGTAAAAAATACGATTATAAGCTTTTCCACGCGGACGAAGTCGCGGGCAACAGCTAGTACACAATATAATATGTGCTTACCCCTCTGGGTTACGAGCATGAATGCTGTTTCTTAACATTTGCCTTTAACCGATTCGATTGTAATTTGACTGTATTTGGGCTGTTAACTCACAATGAAGCCGTGTAAATAATAGGTCTTTAATACATTACGTTGTTGGGGTTAACAAGAGATTCGAGGCGTCCCTACAACGGAAGAGTTACCAATTAAATAGGTCAAATTACAAGGTCCATAGTAATCCGGGATATGGCAGATAAAGGAGCCTTGCGGCAGCAGTATGGAGTTTCGGGAGCGCTCGGGAGCATTGTCGGCCCCGGCTTGTTTGATAGGCGTGTGCCGGTAACCTGACTACATTGTGTAATGGGTGCAAAAAAAAACAATTTCTTTATCATAATGTTTTATTCAACTTTATTAAAATGCCTAGAGCAAGCCAGCTTTCGTCTGTTTACTATCCAATATTAATGTGGTATCATCATAGAAGTAATAATAATAATATTAATTAAAAAAATAACAATAATAGAGATCTAAAAAATATCAGCGTCATGAGCTGGCGACAAAAAACCCAAAGCAGACCTGTTATGTCTTAAGTTTGGCACAGGTGGTTTAGAATAAAACACAGAAATTAATCAATTAGAGCGTGCGCGGCACGTCCGTTCGCGCCGACGTCTGTTAATGCAATGCCGGGGAGCGAGTGGCGCCTGCGCACATATATAATTATTTAACCAGATCCAGGCCCACCGGCGGCTGTAGAGCCTCAGATGATGATGATCACTAGAAGGAAGTGTATCTGATAATAACTTTTCAGTTTATGTTTAATGACCTGAGATTCAAGACCTTCAAATCTGAAATTAACGTTTTGTGCCTGCACACGGAGGCACATCTTTAACAACATTACTAAGTTATCTCAGTAAATATTATTTTATTCATACTAAGCCCTCTCAAAATCCGAATTGTAAAGTAAACAATAACAATGTTATTAATGAAACTACGTTATTGCTTTTAAACAATAAGATCAAAGTGTTCTTTGATCTTATTGTTTAAAAGCAAAAAAGTGTCATCGTTACGGGTACTCTTAATATTGTCATATTAAGAGTACCCGTAACCGATGAACATGTATAGATGTATGGATGTAGAAGAGAAGAGAGGATGTACGTGAATAAAAATAACGTATTGTTACTTTTAATAAGGATTTTTTTTATTATCAATTTTTTTTTTAAATAATACAACTCCATTTGCTAACCCTACCGCTATTTGAAAGGGTTAAGCGGTTTCGGAAGCGAAGCTCAAATGATTTATAAAAGGCCTCTTCATTTGAATTTGAATGGTTAGTGTCGGATTACCTGACATTTCATCCCCACTATTATTCATATTATTGGCACTTCATTGCTTCATTCGATTGGGAAGAATTTTTCACGTACAACCTTAAAATGACATTATTGAAGATCTCTGAATGTAAGTGTACTATGTTTTTTGAATAGTGTAATGTACATTTTTTTTTATCTGGAAGAAGGTGGCAAAAGAGCCAGCGTTTCAGCTGATACTAAGTGACAGCTTCTGCAACAAGTCAAAGAGTTGTAGACGTGTGCCTACCTGAAATATACAGAGGAATATATAGGAAATGTACATAAAAAAGTATATTTTCATCTCTTATCCATTTCCTCTCCAGTCAGATCCTCTTCCCCTCCCCATCTATCATCTTATTAGAAAAGGATGGAAAGGGGAAGAGGACTAGAACAATTTGAGACCGTATTTACCTTATATATCACGTAAATTGTGATAACCTTTGACAAGGGCTGTCTAACAAACGTTAAGAGCTCTTTAGCTAGCAGAGATCGATTAGAAATAGTTCAGTCTTGATATCCTGTGATTTTTTTTATAGTAGAAGCTGGCAAACGAGCAAGCGGTTCACCCTATATTAAGTGATCGCTACCCATACCCAAACTCATTAGCTTGTTGCAGATGCCTGCCTTTATGTATGGAGGAGGGGATAAACAGAAAATGGTTATTTCCCTTTCCTATTCATCCCCTCCACCTTCCTCTTCCCCTTTGCTAATAAAAAAAGGATGGGAGGATTGGGGAACAGGACTAAAATTAGGCCTCCGGTACCTAATACATCGGACGATTGTCATTTTTGGCTTAAGTTTCTTAGACGATTACCCATTAGTAGTGACAGAGCTGAGATGAATTTCTTGTCTAAAGTATTCCAGGAATATCAGCCGTCCGTACCTTCGCGCACATGGTCTGCTCCCTAAGTATCGGTGTGAATGGGTATATTCAATACCCATGTCCAATCGCAATGTAGCTTTAGATTTTAATCAGTATTTTTTTTTTCTTATTTTTATTTAACCATGACCTAACAAATCCGTAAAACATATCGACAACCAACATCAGAAAATAAATCCATTTTTATTCGCCAACGAATCTACTAACAACAAAAAAAAAATCACCCTAACAAAAATCTCGCCGCGTTGTGAGATTCAAGATGTTTATACGAATAAAATCCATTCCTAGATATGTTAATATCTTATGGGTTCTATAAAAAGATCTTTGATATCACAAAAACAGGGTCAGATTTGTTTTGAACCTTCGATTTCCGACATAAAAGATACATCATTTTAACATCTCAATTTTGCCTGCACATAAGCGTTTTTTTCGGCGCGATACGGTCGTTTCGGAATACGCACTTAGTAAAGGGCTTCTTTTCCGCAACTCCACGACTAGCGTGTATTTTGCGTGTAGGCGGGACATGGATCACTTCAGCTAGCCTAACTCGACGAAGTACCCCAGCAAACCTTACATACGCACTAAGAATCGCACTACGCTAATTTCGCGCTTCAAATAGTCAGTGGTAGAACTGCAACAACACCATCTGTTGCACGAATAGGCCGGCTCGACAGGTGAAATACCACGAGCCCATAGAAGACAGACGTTAAGTAGAAATATGCTTATGCGTATCGTCTGATGAGTGAGGTGTAGTGCGGAAGGCCTATTTCAGTCCTCTTTCCCTTCCCATCCTTTCCTAATATGATTGGACATAGAGGAAAAGGCAATATAAAATTTCGAGTCTCTAAATCCAGTAGTTCGGGCTGTGTATTGGTATATCATTCAGTTCTTTATTTTATGTTATTTATAATCATTTTACCCCCAGAGGGGAATTCAGATGTCTATTTTGTGAGTCTATTGTCAATCGTGACAATTCTTTCGCTTCCTTAATAGCTAAAGATAGTTTTTTGTCCGTTCCCAGTACGTTTAGTTAGTCTTAATTAATTTTAGAATTTTCTGAACACTTCAGGCATACTTATTCTTTTCTAGCAAACTTTTAACTCATGATTTTATTCATCTTCATTTTCCCAAAAATACAAATGTAATTCGATATACAAAAAATACGCAAGCTTTATAAACTCCTTCACATACAAATTTATTTTGTGGAAAAACGTCAACAGTGCTTAGGTAGGTAATCGCAGAGCCCGACAGACCCTCCGGGCTAACCGACCGTGACCTCTCGCAGTCGCATGTAAACAAGTCGTTTTATATGTGCCATTTCAAAGTGGATCGTGGTTTCTCAGTGTATAAAGCTTATATGTAATATTTGGCAGAGTTTTTAATTCATTTGTAGACTAAGATTTGGGCTTCTATTTGGAGAAAAATATCTCCTAAAGGTTTGAAAGCTGATGACTGAAATAAAAGACAATTCAATCATCAAGCTACAAGAGAGCAAGTCCTATTGCTTCTTCCTCTTTCTTATAACTACATTACTATTGATTTGATAAAAAATGCGCTCACCATTGTTTCCATTTGGCGCGATCCTGGCACACCTATCTCGCTTCTTCTTAATACATCTGCGCTTACATGTTCCGTGTGTTATGGGTTCTCCGTATATCGCCCCTTTTTAGTAAGCCACTAATCTGATCGATATAAGTTCTCCTAGGGCGTCCCTTACCAACACTGCCACTCACTTTTACTACATAAATTTGTTTCGTTATTCTCTCTTTATTCATCCTTTCCCGAACTGAAGAATTATTATTAAAATAGTTTTAGTAGTCTAAAGTTTACTTAACACATACAAAGACATTTTTTTTATTTATGATGTTCGTAAGAATAATTTATATTTCGCATTTAAATAACCTCATAAAATGATAAAGGAATATTTCTTACATTTATATAAAACAACATTTGAGATATATATACCAAAACTATTCACACAACCTTTAAGCCATCACATAATGTCGTCCTAATGAAGTACATTCAGTCGGAATGAACAGAAAATAAAATCGCGGTGTATTTTTGTTTAATATCTCTTGACGGGTCGATTAGATCCAATACGCTGGGGTCAAGCTTTCAATGGCCCTTTTACGGCATCCCATATGTCCTGCCCAGCAAATGGGTTAAGAGCCCTTTGTAGGAACTTGAGACCATCTGAGGACTTAATACTTCTTAGATTCGAAGCTGCAGGAAATCTTCTTACAGAAAATATTCGATAATTTTTTTTATAACAAAACGTGTATTTTATTTGTGAAAACTATTTTTGGTTCATTATAAGACAAATATCACAAACATCTTTGATCTGAACTATTCAGATATGAAAGATCTGACGAACACTTACAGAAATATTATTGGTTTTGATTACAATGCTGATGATGAACTGATCACCTGTTATTTCTCCCTTAAAGGAATTAACTGTTACAACAAACAACGGGTTCGAGTAGAGACTTTAAATGTAGAAAGATATTAAACGAGTTTTTATCTTTTAAAAATAAATCTAATTTTTGTCTCAAATTGCACATGAAAAAGACACAGTACACTCCTCCCCTGCCCTAGCTTCTACATTCTTAAATCTACATGGTCTTATGTCGATTACAGGGAGTTATAATATTCACTCTTGTTAAAAAATAAGTTGTGATGCAAGTATGAAGTAGGAGCTGATTAAGATTTCACCGTTGAAAAACTCGGTTTATGCGTTGATCGGAGTTTAGAGCTTCAAATTTCATTTCACCAACATAAACTTAACGCACTTATTGCTCTAACCGAACTTAAATTCCGAATGGCTCATTTTTGGCGTTTAGCTCTGTAAACGCGTTTTCAATTTGACAGACACATGAGACAGTTTTGACATTTCAACTGTATAATTTGACATCTGCGCTTAGATTGAAGGCGATGACTACGCATTACGTCACTAAACTTGTAGCTGGTAAAGTCCGTTTAACGAAAACCAAGATTAGAATCGAACTATAAACTAGATTAAGCAAAATGTAGTTTTGTTAAACTTCTTTTCGAATAGAAACGATGAAATCGTGTCTTAGAGGTTACAAGAATTACTCAACTTTTTAACTGAAGCAACCGAAAACATTACAAGTCTCGCCAAGATTTGAAACTACAACCACTAAACGGTAAATCAAAACGCCCCATGTAGTTAATATCTTAATGTGACAAAACACATAATTTACTTCAACTAGTGGCGGTATCCATTAAGCACGTAACAAACGGCTCACTCATCCCGTACGAACCCAACACTCGTCGCATGCACATTTAATCAATACGCGATGACGAATACCCGGCGGAGCATCTGGTCCCCGCTGCCGAGCCGCATCAAAGCTCTCCTTATTACTCCATCGCCCGTCTGTCTAGAGTACGTTATTAATATCGCCTTCCTGTTCTACCGGTTTGTTCCGTTTCGCAATCATCTACTAGCTTTTGCCCGCGATTTAGCTAACTTGCTTTTTTATGAGATAAAAGTAACCTATGTCCTTTTTCAGTATCCTTTAAAACATAGGTTGAGTGGATAAAACGAGAAAGCTAGCGGACCCGTCAGACTTTGTCCTTCCCGCAATTTTATTTCCAATAACGCTAATTCCTAAGTAAGCCATAATTTTTTTTAAAGTGTAGCAACACTTACACAACTAATGTACTTTTAGTGGCTAAACATTTGAACTGCTCGTACATACATTTTTTGATATATGCAAAAATGTGTTTAAAATTTTAATATAAAAGCCATTAGTGGAACACATCAAATTTTGATAACATTTCTTATTTATTCATCGTCGCAAGACGCGGCGCCTCAGACGCTCTGTAAGCAACATTAGGTTGGCAACCACAGTTATTGCCGGAATCTAGGCTTCACTTTATTGTTTGCAATCAATTTACCCATAAATCCCAACCTTATTTTCCTTGAGATCTTTAGTGCAACAGACAAATGAATACGCTTTTTATTAAAGGACCCTAGCCCGTGTCGTTTTAGATATATACCGGTAGTGAAAATTGATTTCACAAGTCGTGCAGCGTTGATACACTAGTGGACATGGCGTCAGTCAGAGGCCAAGGAAATATTAGGTTCAATTACAGATGGAATTGGAAGGTCTATAGTGAATAGATAACATAAAATGGGGATAACCATGCGCTTCCTTAAACTCCTACAATCAACTAGTGATCCGCCCCGGCTTCTCTCGGGTAGCACTCAGTTATGTTGATCCGATCACTAACAAACTTCACAGGATCACGCACTAGGCCAATATGAACATTTTCTGAACATTTCATCGTAATCGGTCTTGCCGTTTCGAAGTCTATAGGCAGTTTAAGAGTTCAACGTTTATTAGCTGATCTTCAAAAGCTATTTAATCTCAAGCAAGCTTTTCATTATGAAAGATGGGATAATAAAGGATGAAGATTGAACCGCCCACTACACCGCTCTTTTCCACATTCCCGTTCCATAAATTCGCAAAGAAAAATAGGGCCAAATGTAAGTATCCATAAATCGAAGGACATCTGTTCCCGAAACATATCAAATCCTTTGGTTGTAAAAACTTTTCAACTCCTATGTATAATTAATGAAGTAATTAAGCGCAAGTGAGCCGTGACAAAAGTCGATATCGAACCGTAGGGGAAGGGGAGAGGACTTATCGCCCATATGCCGCCTTACACCGTCAGACATTTGTGATATGATTGTTTTTAAAAAAAAACATACAGACGGATTGATCCTTTTTCTTTTTGAAGTCGGTTAAAATAGTGTTTTGAGATAATTAGGCTATTCCTTTATTTGTGTGTAAGAACTGAAATATTAAAAATCATTGAAGAATTCTGCCTGCTGGCTTATCTGTCTAAGAGTCTGTTCTTCTTAGCGGTAGAAGAAAGTCGTCTTTCTTGCACATTACACTGCGAATTGAAAACAATTTTTAGTAAACTAGATAATCTATAATTGTAAGGGGAAGTGATGATCCGTGCTGGCGGTAATTTAGTAATTTCCTCGTTTGTTCCTTCACCTTTGAAAATATAAACGTAAGTAACTTGAGGAAACGTTTGTGTTCCATACATGTTTTATTGCTAAGTATATCAATTTGTATTCGCTGCTTGTGTACGCAGTATGCCCTTGATTGGAAATGAAGATCGGCGACAGCCGGCGCCGCGGGAGAAACTAATCTTCGCATACGAGCGGCGCCTGTTCACCGGCTGCACCGGCCGCACCGGGCGGCCGGCATTCCGCAGTCTACGCTGTAGCTATTAAAGGTAACTCGGAGGCAAAAAGTTGATTATTCTAAACCAATTATACTCGTAGAATTACACGCGAAGAAGTAAGCATACCTAAGCACGGATTGTCAAGCGGTTTGTTTCTTTGAAAGGTGAAAGGCAACCTTGCAACTCCTATTATTAACGTAAATAATTAAGTTTGTATGTTTGTTGTTCCTATTTTTGATGTAGTAAGAAATCACTGGGAGTTTGAAAATGGATTGGATAATGTCTTCCATGTCAGCTGAAAACAGAATAGGAAAATCTTTACTTAGGTCATTTTTGTTATTGTTCTGGTTTGATACTTTCATTGTAGGTGAGGCTTTTAAGGCTTTATTATTCCAATTAATGATTCTACTATAGTTAAGAAGATTAAAACCATATGAGCTAAGTTATTGTTATTGCATTTATGATTAAAACCCAAAACAACTCGTTCCAATTACTCATTTTAATTGTATAAAAAAAACTTCACCCCACACGTCAGCTGTGTACCGCACGTGCCGGAATCGAACCCCTCGGCTGCCGCCGCTCGGCCGACACGCCGCCCCCGCGCCGACCCTTGTTAAAATACTATGTGAATACGTTTTAATCAGTTCGTATTTATATATCGTTTTACATAATGACGTATGTATATCATACTAATATATGTTACGATTATTTATATAATTATCATACAATGAAAAATCCTTGAGAGATTTGAGCTTTGCAACTTTGACAAAACTTGACTTTCCATTATTTAACAATGTTGGCCCCAGATTTAGCTCGGCAACCCATTTGTATATATCCAGGTCTTGATCAAATATAAGATGAGGGTTTAAATTTATGCCGGATCTAAGACGTACGTTTACCGCAGGCCGGCGTGAGATCGTGGTACGTGGTCGAGTCTGTCCATTTGTGTCCAGATGCTGGCTGTTCCACTGACCCATCGTAGTCTTAAGACGTCCAAAACTCTAGATGATTAACAGTTTTAAAACAATCTTTCCATAAATATTTTCTGTGCTTTTTTTACTTCTTAATGTTGGACCGATTTTGATTAAATTTTCTATTTGTCCCGGTGTGGTTATGTCTTAATAGGAGGTGCTGCTATCGAGTACCACGAGGTTTTCTTTTATGTTGTGACGAGCAAGCGAACGTTCATGCAATACAATATCTGCAGGGTTCGCTAGTATTCATATAAAAATCAATCGCAAGTCGACGTCAGAGGTGAATGAAAATGGTTACCCTTATGTGTTGACACATTACCGAAATTACATTTGCTTAATGCATCTCGATGTTTGTGTAACGCGGCGCTCGACAGCGGGAAAGAATGTGGATTACTGCGGACATAAATGAAATTAATATGAACGACACAAATCAATAAGCTGCAGTCGCATGGACTGGGTAGCTATCACATGCGGAGATCGATTGAAACTTTGATAACGTTTACATAGAAACGCGTGTGGATTATGGATAAGGGTAACCATGAAATTCCATTGAAATAATTGAAAATTTAGAACCTAACAGACGTGTTAAATTTTAGAGCCTCCATTTATGATGTAATCAAACTGTAATAAACGAGGTAAACAGGTTTGAGAAAGTGTGTTATACAAACATATACCCATATTAATAATCTCTTACATATTTAACTGGAACAACGAGAAAGAATATTGGGAATCTATGAAAAGCATATATCACATTGCTTCATAACTTGGAATCTAACCTTCCTAACTTCAACCTTAAAGTAACAAAATCGTCATTTCAGAGAATTAAATTAAACACTTGAATTAATATTTATACAATTTGTTATAGAGTTATTAACTGTTTGAGGTTTCATGGTCACCCTGTATGATCTATTGCTAATGCAAACATATTCACGGCGCGGGCTCGGGGCGCGGACAGCATGCAACATGTGACTTGACCGCACCGTATGAGACAAGATCGACGATAACTCACCACTGTGGTCTTTTAATTAACCATCACTTTTGTTACACACGGGACAAATTCATTTAGCGAAATCAAATTGCGAACTATATAGGTTAATAAATAGAGAGTTAACTTAATGACATTAAAAAATTAAGTAATTAAGCTAATTTTAACGGGGGCGGAGCCCGCAACAACTTTGTTGCAAGATCTCACATAAGACAGGCGTGAAGTAGGAGTATTTTATACTTCTGCGATTCGCCTGATGAGTGAGGCGCTGGAGGCCCTGTGTCAGCCCTTTTCCGTTTCTTACAAAGGATAGGATGGGAAGGAGAGAAGAGGATTGGACGGAGGAGGGGGGAAGAATCGGAGAAGGAAATATTATCTATCCCGTCTATCTCCTTCTCTGTCCATAAGCACAGGCAACACATCTGCAACTCATTTACTTGTTGCGGATGCCTATGCCATGCACTTCACACCAGGTGCACCGGTGCGGATGAGTTGTTATTTGTTGCTTTTGGATAATACATATGTGATGAAAATAACAAAATTTCAAAAATATATTATTTCCTATTCTAAATATTACAATAAAAAGTTAAAGCGTTACAAACAAACTAACATACGCATTTACAATATTATAGTTAGTATGTTGTCTGTATCACGTTTATTATTGATTCAGTATAACTAGCATGCCTTAGTAACAGTATTAATCTGTAAGCACGACAGTATTATCAATTCCCTCTAAGAGGTGCTAATCCCTTCTCGCATTCACTTACCGCGCGGGGTGAGTGTGACGCAGAGGGAGGGGTGCAAGATTTAGCCGCGCACACTCCGACAAAGGACAAGGTTGCATTACGTAAACAGGACAGGCACAGTTGTTTCGGATTCCATCATTTAGAGGAATCGTAAAGTGGTACAGTTTACTGCTACAATGATCTAAATTACCCAACTGTTATCAAATTTAAAAAATAAACTAATAAAAAAAATTATGAATAGGTAAGATGCTGACTCATTTTCTTCTTCTGTCTACCCTAAAAAGTTAATGTAAAAAACTCACTATATGATTATCATTATTTATCACATTATTAAATGACATACTTACTGTTGCCCTCGGTTTCGCTTATAATAACTTTGGATTGTAGGGAACACGTGTCAAAAAGTTATTATAGTCAACGTATGTTACCATGGCAACCGTTATTGGAAATGAATGTCGTATATATTTTCCTACCTCTCAGGAACTGTTTTATTTTCAGGAGTTTCAGTACAGGAGTTTACAATGGAATGAATTCATGCATACGTGCGAAAATTATTACCCTATTTCTGGGTCAGCCAGGTAAAAAAACCTCCCCAAATTTAGAAGACTTTTAGACATACTTTTGTCTTTGAGTACCGAAGGTACTCGTACTAATGTCGTTAAATAATCAAAGAACACGAATTAATTCTGAACCTACAGATGTAAAAAACGCAATATATCGTCAGCAAATAATGACATCCATCAACGTCACATTGAGTGACATACAAACAAGTAAACAAGTAAACAAGGCGCGTTGCCGGCACGTGGCACTTCAATGTGTGCCCACCCTCCATTGTGACAGCGCGGCGTGAGGGCGCGCCCGATTAATTCCTAATACGTTTTTATTGAACTATTTTTATTATGAGAACTTTGTATTGATTTGTTTGGAACACTCTTATAAAATAAAGAGTACACTCAATGAATCATTTTTAATTGACGTGTGAATAGAAATTCAGTGTTGTTCTAAAGTATAGCTTTCCTTTTCTTTTCTCTACCTCATATCTTCCTTCTCTTTCGTGTAACGAAACACCTCACTGTGACGCGTCCTTGGAATTTCGCCCTCGATTCTCGTCCTATCATCAAATCACCACCCAAGTAGTTTCACTTCGAGTTTAAAAATAAAACAAAAATAGTTATTTAAAGGACCTCCATTCATTCGTTTACCTTTTAAAATGTAATGCACGTTATTTCTCTACAACAATACAACACAGTTTTATAAGTTGCTTGTTTTGAATCGCATAAATACAAGTTTAAAGCGACGTTACCATCATTATCATACGAAACATACCCAAATATTTCTAAATTTAATCCTAAAACAAACGTCTTTGTCTAATGGATGTTCTAAATAAGTTCTATTTACTCCGATAGCTAATGCGACCACGTGACGCGATTGTCCCGGTCTATTTTCGTGTTTGTGCGTGTGCACGTCCCTTGAACGTTTCCAAGGGACACAGTAAATAATGGATAATGGAAGCAATTGAATTTGAACTTTATGGTAATGATGGGCCGGATAAAAATAGTTTGTTTAGGCAGTTTAAAAAGTTCGTTATTATTTTCAATATTATATTGGAAAAAGTTACGTATCGCCATGCTACCCATGGATATTCGGAATACCTAGAAGATGGGGTAGTGAAAGTAGAAGAGAATGAGAATGTGATAGAGCTTCTTGTCAACTTAATAACACAGAAGTAACTATTTCACGCCAATTTTCTGTAAGATCGCCATACTTCCTCAGTTGAATAGATCCTGTCCAGTAGCTCCGCAGTGAAACTGGTGCGTCACTCGAACACCGTTCATTGTGGCTTGTTTAGCACTACCCTAGGGACACGTGGACGATACACGCGACCAATTTTGTCCCCTAATATTTTTAATAGAAAATATAATTTATTATTTTCTCAATTGTTACATCAATAAACATATCTAAGTGAATATTAACCACTACGAACAATTATTAAGAAGTTCGCTCTCTACGGTATTTCTTGATTTTGCGATATGATCATTAAGATTCGATAGATTTGTTGGAAAGCGTGCAGTATATTTTAAACATCATTGAGAAAAAATAGAGAAAAATGATTTGAAAGGTACGCTCAATTCGTTTCTATTAAAAATAAACCTAAATTACGTTGGTAGTGGTGAAGAAGTGCAACACTAATACAATCTGGATAAGGAGGGTTTATGCGTAGATGAGAAAGTAGAAAAAAAAAGTGTACGCAAAGGAAACCATTCTCTAGTGCCTGTAGTTTATTACAAATGTTTTAAAGTTAAATAAAACCATACGATTTCTCTCAATCTCTTCACCGGCCACAAACGGCCTTACCCTATTTTTTTTTCTAACACAAACCCTAAGCCATATGTTGCGCGCGCTCCAAACAAACAATATTTCACACTGTAGGGCGAACGATCGACGGGGCCTGTAATTAGGGTACCAACTTGTCCGCACCAATTTATTATAGGGTCTGCAGGCCCACCTGGGGTACAATTTGATAAATCGCCTGGGTATAATTAGGTCTAATGAATAAGTTAATGAACCGGCGACAGTTTATTATGGAAATTGCCTCGGATCGGAGGAAATAGGAAAGTAAAAGTGTTAAGCGTTGATAAAATAGTAATGTAACCTAAAAAAATGATAAAAATCGCACGTTAAAGTTAAATATATCATTTGTAAAAAAAATAATGGCAAAAAATCATTTCTTTTTCAGCTCCTAATAGATACCGGACTATTAGTGCTTCTTGCAACAGAAATAACGCTCTTTGAAACCGAAATTGACCGATTGTCGCTTTCCAAGGACCAAGGTGTTTGTGCAATATTTATCGCTCAGTATTATACAACAAAATACAATACAACCTTTTAGAGAGGCCATCTTTTTACTGATATTGTTATTAAATAACAACCCTCGAAGACAAACTTTATAATTATAAATCTTGAACTGTTTTTCCGATTTCCAATTATTAATTATCCATTAAAGACTAATTAATTACGACGTATATTAAATAAAAACGTTGCGCATAGTATTAATTATGAAATTTATTTTCTATCCGTTCATTTGAGTCAAAGTGCAGCTTCATTAATATTCTTATGTGCTTCAGTAATATTTATTAAAGTTAATATTTGCAGTGATCCAATCTTATCTAAAACAAAACTAATAGCCACAGTAATAGGTTAAAATCATGGATATACATCTGGCCATATTGAACTGGCAAACTTCTATCCATTTTTTCCTCTTCTATCATCTACAGGCACATGAAGTGTCACTTTTGTCTTTTTCTTACACTTTATATCTATCTACATTCATTACTGCCTTATGAGACTAACTATATCGAATGCATTACCTAAATTAACTTACACTTCAATTCTAATATTATAAAAAAGTTATATTTTGTATGTTCGGGGTAATCTTCGATACTACAGATCCGATTTTGGTAATTCTTGCGCTGTTATAAAGGTATATTATCACTGAGTGCTATAGACAATCCTACTAATATTATACATTCGAAAGTTTGTATGTATGGATGTTTGTTACTCTTTCACGCTAAAACGGCTGAACGAATCTGAATGAAATTTGGTACAGAGATAGATTATAGTCTATAATAACACATAGGCTACTTTTTATCACGGAAAAGTATACGGGTCCCGTGGAATACATTTTGTTTGTTTTTTATAAGGACACGTAATATTTAAAAGGCGATGTGTATTTGTACTATGTTCCCTATAGATTCCGAATTCAGGCGAAGCCGGGACGGATCTCTAGTTTATTATATTTAATATGAGAAGGGAGAAGAAGTTGGTTTTTTCCAATCTCAGGAATCGGAATCGAAAAATCTTTTTTGTATTTGACGGTCTTACTCTTATGGAAGCTTGAAAGCGATCTATGATCACGCTATAACTCTTGGGAGCCGAGTAGTGGTAGAAATCATGCTAAGCGTGAAGGATTAGTTAAGACGGACCAGCGATGTGTGACGGAAGTGAAGCCTTGGAGCATAGCTAGTTCGTAAACATTCAATAGGAATCCTAATTATTACTAAGAAACATAAAAACTTTCGAGTACATCGAAATCACCATCGATGATTTGCTCTTGTCATTGTAGCCACGTCCAGTTCTTCCTGCATTGTGACTTCCTCTTAACGTCCTCATACGAAGCGACGTCTATTTTTTCCTTGTTGCAAAATGCTGATTATGGTTTCTTTTCTTTTTCTATTATCGCCTTTCTAAGATCGTGGTATCGTATCCTAACATTTCCCCTACGAATCTTTACGGTTTCCATTAAGTTTCTATCTTCTGTTACTCTAGCTCCTACTGCCTGTTCTTTAATCATTAATTAAGACGTAAGTTAATGTAACGTTGTGATAAAACCTACTTGAATGGAAACCTCATTACACATTTTTCAGTAGTTTTTTTACAACTTATTGGCGGTAATTCAGTTGCGGTACCAAAAAGTTACCGCCA
>JWHW01031632.1:80469-92663 GCA_000931545.1 Papilio glaucus | reverse complement strand
AGCCGGCCATACATGTTTAAAAATATTTTTACTATAAAAACGTATAATACGTATATTATTGCAAAATGAAGTTAGCTGTAATTATTGTACAGGTAATTTATAAAAATTAAACTAACAAACTTTTATAGCTTATGATTATCTTTTAAGCGTTTTTATTTCGAAACGTACCGTGCTTGAATCGGCGCGTTGATAATTGCAAAACATAATTTTTGATACGATATAAAAAAATATATATGTCGATACAGTTTATCGTTTAATACTCATACTTAGTATTCTTTGAATACGTACTATTAACGTGAAAGTATAGTAAAAATGATGATGTATTTCATAAAAAGGTTGTGTGAATGGCGGTCTTTACACCTGACCGAAAGAAGGCTTTTGAGGTCTCGATCGTTTTCGCACAGAACCGGTCGGCGCGGAGATGCTAAACATCGGCGCACCAACACGACACGACGAGTTATTATCGAGATTATGAAATTACCATATCGAAATATTTATAAAAACTTGTTTTAAAGTTTTCATGATTTAGTTATGGTAAGTCTGAGATGCTAGCAAATTGAAATGTGTTATTACAAGGAATTGCTAGCAGTTTCGTTTTTATTTTCCTAGTTGAAACTTGGTTATGCAGAGGTAAATGTCAAAAAAGTATAACATGACAACAAAACGTCAAGGAGGTACTATGCCAAACTGACTTACTATGGCAACCGATAGGTTATATTTTTCTATTCCTCTGGAAGGTTTCTTTGAGGTAAAAGATATCTTATGTCATCTTCTATTCTCTTGAAAATATGTGTAGGAAGTTTCATGAAGATCGATTGAGTAGTTTACGCGTGTAAGCGTAACAAACAAACAAATTGACATTCGCATTAAATATTAGTAACGATTAGGGTATATACGTAGTTGTTATATATCTATTTAGTTTTAATAATTGTAGATTTTAGTCTAGTTAGTGGTATAGTATTTTTTTAAGGTAGAAGAAGGCAAATGAATAATTGTACCTGATTATAACCACTTATCCATCATCATCTTACTATTATAAATGCGAAAGTATGGACGGATGGATGTTTGTTAATCATAACCGCTAAAATGATGAATTTGACACAGGGAGAGTCGGGAATAGCAAATAGGGCATTGAACATAATTTGTATGTTGACAAAAATTACAGTATCCAAAAAGATGTCTTGTATAGTCGATCAATGACTACATTTTAATCGGGCTGTAAATTATCACATATCAAAAATTCTACTGTGCGGAAAATAGGTTAGTATAACAATAATCGGAATAATTTCAAAGGCATTACAATGCCTTCGTACAGGAAAAAGCACGTGTATAAATAAGTAAAAACAAAATGAAATTCATACTTCATTTTGTTTTTCCTTATCACAGATATAAAATATTTTCCGTAACAATTTCCTGCTGCTAGATTTTTGTATAATGTAGCTTTGAGTGGGTTACGTATTCATTGTTTTTGGATGTCGGCCAAAACTATACAATAGTTCAAGTTTACGTCATTTTTAAGGTCAGTTGTGAAGGCCAATGACAATGCTAAAACCAATCCAACGTTGTCAAGTTGACTATACTGTCAATATTGACAGTAACGTACAGTTACTTGCATATATGTCTAGTTTAATCGCAAGATTACAGTTTAATTAATTCATATTTTAGTTAAATTGAAATTAGTAAAGAATTTTAAGAGTGGTAGAGCCGGCAACAATATATGATGGTCGGCTCGGCTGGTGAAGTACCAGAACCTGTCAGAAGACAGGAGTGAAGTAGAAGTATTTCTGTGTTTCATCTGGTGAGTGAGGTGTCTCACGCTTTATTTTAGTCCTTTTCCTCTTCCTATCTTTTCCAAATAAGAAAATGATGGGAAGTGGAAAATATTTGACGGGGGAGGTGATGCGGTGATGATCAAGGATATCCTTTCTTCATTCATCCCTTTCTCCGTCCATTTAAAGTTTGGCAAGGCATCTGCAACTCATTCTCTTAATGCAGTGTTGTATACGACATTGCATTTTGCGTCGTGAACAATGTTTTAAATATTAATTCTATTGAAATGTTAAATACAGGCAATAATTATACTAGACTACCATTTTCGTGGCTGCAGAGATCTGTGGACCAGGAATGTCGTGTCTGAGTTATTAATATAACTCTATAATTTGAAGTGTTCGCAAGAGTCTTCTGTTATCGCTAGCATCAGTTGAGCCGGCCGCTCACAAAGCGATCGTTTTATTCCCGTCGCCTCTCGATCGCAAACCGCAACAAAGTGGCATCAAGTGCCGCCATGTGGTCTCACAGACTTCTTATTGCGAACCGCTATGACTTCATGTGAGCGTATTAATTAAAAAATAAAATCTTAAGACTATACTATAATATATGGTCACAGTTGAATATCACATTCACTGGAATTGTGAGGCTAGTGAGGCTACTATATACCTAACATAATTCAAATAGACAAAATTGTGTAATAATAATAATAAATCAGCCTTTTATCAGTTTTCCCATTGCAGGGACGCAGGCCAAGAGAGGGATGGGGCCGTAATGCACCACGCTGGCCCGGTGCGGGTTGGTGGATGTCACATGTCTTCGAATTTGGTGGTTCTAAGACATACCAGTTTCCTCACGATGTTTTCCTTAACCGTTTTGGAGCCCTGGTGATGGAATAAATTACGAAAAGTAAAGCACCTGTCTGTGTTCGAACCAGTGATACAGTACGGAGGTCGGATCCTAAACCACTGGGCCATTATTGCCCCAGACAAAGTTCTGTGTTGCAATGCAATTGAACATTTTTTAATATGTAGTCACATTAATGGAATTCTATGATCCATTTATCAATTAGAATTGTAAGATATTGAACTTTCGTGTATTGTTGATAATTAAACTAATGTCTCTTTAAAGTTTACTTTAGAATTAGATTATCATTATTAACGTTGAATCAAAGCTTATGCCTCCTCAAAGCTCTTAAATCCTTCCAGTATAGATGAGATTATAATTTAAAAATTCTTCATTCAATACGAAAATTAGTCTGAAGTTAAAAGGAAGTTAAACTTTTCAATCTTAACATCACTATGAGAAATGAATTTTAAATTTGTCAAAACGAACGCGACAAAATCCGTTCAAATTAGTTTTATTCATGGCACGACTCGCTCGGAGCTAAGTGAATAATTACACTAAGATTTTAATTAAAAAGCGTTTCGAGAAAGTTCTTTAGTTAGTAGGTTAAGATTTTTCATTTCATCCCTCAGCTTACGTCACCCAGCGCGATGAAATTAACAAGTTACTCGAATAAAGAATTTCGAAGTGCGATTCCGCCTTCTACAATGATCCATACAAAGTTTTTTTTCAATATTACGGTTAATTAAACTGCCTTTAGTGGTTTGTTTAAATGCATTTGTCCTATTTGCTCGTAAGGTTATGTATATTAATACCCATCGCCAATTTTATTTGGACTGCGAAATTTGAGTCCCAAAGAAGCTATTGAAACTTCGTACATCACCAAACATTTGTCTAGTCTAGGAATCGAAGTGAATATTGATACCGTAGCGTTTACAGTGGTAGAGCCTGCAACAAAATAAAGCAACGACAACGACGGGCGTGAAGTAGAAGTATTTATGCCTTCGTGTGTTGAGTGGGGTAACGCAGGCCTAATTTCAGTCCTCTTCCCCTTCCCATCGTTTTCTAACATGTATGAGATAGGACGGGGAAAAGAATTGCACGTGGAGGGGATGAGTAGAAAAGGCAATCCTTTTTCCTGTCAATCCCTTCCGTTGTCTGTCAAAAGTAGGCAACGCATCTGCAACTAGCTTGTTGCAGATGCCTTTGGCTAACGGTCAGTTAATATCATATGAAAAGCATGGTCGTTCGCCACCTTTTTACATAAAAAGCAGTCCAGTACTTCTAACAGTTGACCGGGGACAATCAGACGATACGTTTGATTGTCCCACTTTCGGATTTAACGTTATGTTTTTGTGCCAGGGTCACTTATTGTCCCCGGTCGGAACTGTCCGAACTTGCGTCAACAGTTCTCCAACGAGTCCTTAAACGACTTTGTATAATATTATTGTTTAATTTGTTTCTATGACGTGGTAGCGGCGTATTGAAGATGATCTGATAAATGAATTCGTTTTGAAGGCAGACGTTCTAATGTATGTTAGAAATATTGTTATGTCTGCAATACATGAGTTGTGATTTCTTAAATTTAGTTTACCTAAACAATAAATGAAATTAAAAAAATAATAATAAAATAATTTACTTAATAATTATTATTATTTATTTTTGCTAGAAACTTTTGTGTCTCTTTGAATTTTAAAGAACCAGCTTTTTGTGCATTTACAACAGTTGAAGTTGCACTCGCCTGTACAATTGCAGTGTTGAAAGTTTGCCTCACAAATTTGAGTCTTTGCTTTGAAAGATACTTACCGTATGTTACTTAAAACATTTATCGGTACTTACATAAACATTCTGTTTATTATGAATGTTAGAACAAATGTTAGAAGTACACAAAATTCTACATGTACACGTTATTTTCAAGGTTCGCTTATATTGTTCTAAAGGCGAACAATCCAAAGTAATGTAATACATTGTCTCGTTTAAATACAAAGTAATATATATTGATAAATAATCGTATACATATTCAGTTCGTTAAGGCAACTCTTGAATTAGCAATTCAAATGTTAAGACGTCACATACAGACACGAGTCATATAAAAATTGATTCAATTCAGAATTCCGCATCGCTGTGACTTCCCGCATCGCTATATTACACGTCTCAGATGTTAAAAGAATACGGGAATTTTGTTTGGTACAAGGAATTATTTAGTTCCTTGTAGATGTTCTAGCTTTTGTACCGATGGACATAAATTGGAATTTTTGTTTGTGTGTGCGTTTTTACAGAAGGTGGCAAAGGAGCAAGCGGGTCACTCGTTGTTGAGTTACCAGGCAAAGGCAACTGTAGCAAGCAAATGAGTTACAGATATGTTGCCTTTCCAAGTCAGATGAGGGGATAGACAGGAAAAAGGATATTTCATTTTCTTATATATAGAAACCCCCACGTCAAATCCACTTCCCCTTCCATTCGTTCCTCATTACTAAAGAATAGGACTGGAGTTGGGTCTCCAGCACCGCACTTCAGATAAACCGAAGTATTCCTTCTACTTTACATCTTCTTCTGAGAGGTCATAGGGGTGATTTTAAATGAAAACCACAAGAGCAGGAGGCTTATCACTAAGTGAAATGACTTCGTAAAAATAGCTAAAATGTCTGAAAAGAGAAAGACAAAGACCAAGGAGCATATTGTGCCACGTTTCGAAAAAGCGTATGAACAGTAGGTTAAAACAGACCAAGAATAGTGACATTATAAAGTCAAACAAAAATGTGTGCTCTGTGCACGTGGAAAATGTATTCGTAATATCGTTTTATAAAGTCCCTGTCGCAAAAATTCTTCTAACCTCACATAAATTGGTCGTAATTTGGTACGAGCGTGTAATTCGGCGGGCGGCAGAAGTTAACGTAATTCGCTGAACGTGGAAAGTTAAAGCCGATAGTGCCGAAAAAGAAGAAAATTGGACCCCCGCAGGCCGAGTTAAGCCCATTACTATTGAACCGAACATTTCATGTCCTATCATCGAGATGCTACTAAATTTATGATATACTTTTCATATCGAATGATATTATAGGGAATTGCGTCTAGACTTGTAAACGTATTCTCATACTTTGTTATATATTTTATTTAGAATATCATATTTCTATCTCATGTATGAAAATTGTATTAAAATATAAGATTCTAATTGTTTATTTATAGATAACTAGCTGTGCCCTGCGGTTTTAGTCAGTCATAGTTATTACGATATGTTCTTACTTTAGAATCTTCAACTATAAATTTATACTTTTATTTACATATATATAAACCTTGCAGTAATTATACGTGCTCAATGGATTTAACAGCTATACCTCTACGTGACCGTTTAATTTTTCTCACAATCCAATAGCCACAATAGACAACATTGTTGGATCCACGATAAACGAATAGTTAGGACGTCGCGTCGCATCGAAATTGGATCTCGCGAAATAAATCTGTACCTTACGTACGATAAAATCATAGGTATACCGCACACAAGACGGCAATGGGTTAGACATTATTGTCAAAAGAGATCAGTTCTTGTGCCAAGTTGCAAACAACTTAATTTGTTTTACTTCTTACCACTTTAAAGCTCATCGGTTTAATTTGACAATATCTCTTTACGTTATAGATACTTTTATAATATAGTTGGTTTAATAAATCTTTAATGTCAGCGGGTGATGATACATTGAATAGATGATGAAACATACGTTTTCAACCTTCGTATCTTTTACACCCCTACAACCATCCACATGCAACCATCAATGACAAATGGGAATGTTGTGGTAACAATCACCCACAATCCTAATCGCCCTGTGATGTAGAAATGTGGAATATAGGGACACGTCCGTTTTTACATATGTAACATAGGTAAGCGTTCCTGTGGATACAAGAGTGTCTACACTCACACAGAATGTATACATAGTATACGCATACTCAGAAAACATCATAAATCTTCGTTTTATCTAGATATTAGAACAGAACCTTACACCCACAGCGCGAGAAAAGTAGGTCGACGCCGTCGTCTCAGCGGTGGGTCTTGCGTCCTCTTGACTGTTCAAGACACTGCAAGCAATTATCAACCCTATTTACATACCATAAGTCATAAGATAATCACCTTCTACATACATCCGCTCGTTCCGCGGCCAATAAGGATTGAATTACTTTGTGGTGATTTCGGGCTAGAGTGAGTTCAAGAAAAAAACTTTGGTCAACAAACACCTGCTGGTCCTCATACTACAAATGCACTACACTTCAAAGGTTTTTTAATTCTAAAGCACAGCAATAAGGTTCATTATTATAAATGCAGGTTACTGCACTGTGTTAACGGGAAGAAGTGTGATTGGGCAGGTATGACGGGAACTTCCGCTAAAACACTCCCGAGAATTGGAGGATGGAACAGAAGATTGGGAATTTTGTAGATATTCTCTAAGCTTTGGTCGTAAGAGTACCTGGCCTTTAAACCAAGGTGTTTATGTTTATGTCACCGAACGATTGTGAATAGGACTAGACCGACTATAAACTGTCAGCAAGTGAACTGAATGTATCATTGACAATTTGACGTTATTGTTAGAAATATTTTATTATCATTATCACATTACAATAACTGTAAAAAGTACAATCATGAACTCAATACAAAAACCGCAATAAAAATTACTTTAACCTCGAACTATAAAGTTAATGGTGCCTAAATTGAGAGTTAAAGTACATTGTGTTCATTTATTACCTACGGCCGATAATCGAATTGGTTGTAAATAGTATCCAGTGTGACGAAGCATTCATTGGACGACTTTCACACATCTGTCATGAACTGTACTGACGTTGACGAATGAAAATGTAAAGTTCGCGACACACTGAGCTCATATGTGTGTTTAAATAATTTAACTATAATATAGCTAATCGTAAAGGTAGTTTTAGGCTAGATGAGCAAATGCGCAGCAGTTGATTACCAATCAACTCAACACCGACCACAAGCAATCCAACTCAAACCAACTAATGAACTTGCAGATGCGTTGCCGGCCTTTAAGGTAGGACTACTCTCGTTGAAGCATCCTTAGTCCTTCTTGTTTGCAAATAACGTATTCTAGAAGACAGTTGTGCGCAATACTATACTGTCGCCAGCAATGTACCAAATATATATTAATGTAGTTTAATTCCTATACTCTTTCAAATTTACAACAACCAATACCTTAATAAGAAATAGTGAATTTGATCCATGTTTTAGTCAAATGATATTCATTATATCAAATAAGAAAGTCGATTAAAACAATCTAGTTTTCGTTTGCTGAGTCATTTTCGTGAACTGAATGGCACTCGTGTTACAGACTAACACAAAACTAATTTAAAATAAATTACGAGGCCTTGTAAAGGTTACCTAACATTAATGACTTTAACTTTGTTTTACATTTTGTTATTTCTTATTATGATGTGTACAACCACAAAGGAATGATTGTGTATAAATTTTAGGAACCTTGTTCTTTTATATTGCGAATATTAGCTAATTATATTTATTTTTAATTTCGATTATGGATATTATATTATAACAAAGAAAAAGTTTTTCGTTTATCTGTGATTCTGAAGTGCGAAGCTAACGGACTTTGATTTGGCATGGTCTTGGCAAATGTCTTTCGCCTATTAACAGGCATATATTGTATGTGTCGCAGTCCGATTGCAAACTTCGTTACTTTGTAAAATCACTTGGTATATTGCCTAATAAGATTATAAATTGTTGAGCAATGACACCTCAAATTGTCAATGATTCCTCCACCTGACAATTTACCGTCGGTAGATAATATTCCTAGTGAGATTATAAACTAACGATGTTTACTATCTAAAGGTGACATATTTGACATACTTTCTCATTTGTTTAGGATTTCTCGATGTCGTCGTTTTTGTCTCTTTTGAATGCCACCAATCTAGTCTATATATATTTATATAATACTCGTAGGGCGCCATCTACTGTCTGTCATCGTGCAGTTAAATTGAACAAATATTGCTTTTCTCATTAATTTTAATCATAAATATTTAATATTATTTTACTCGGTATTTACAAAAATAAGTGATTTTTCACTTACGATTTGTATTTGTCAACAAAAACTCAATTTGAATTGCATATACAAACATGTAATTAAATATTCTTGCTCAGTTAAACATACTAACGAGGTCAGACGAGAGGTTAAGATATTCGAATCTACATACTATGTCATATATAAACAAAAGGTATGACATAGTTCTCAGTAACTTGGTAATATACCTAAAATATTAAAATACTTTATTTTCATATATTTCTTCTGTGCATACGCACAACTAGATTCCTGCGAAACTGACCGATTTGGATGTAATTTCGTGACTGTTTTAGTGTGTCCCGGGTTAGCTTACTGCATCATACATCTATTGTCTGGAACAAAATTATTTGCCGTCCTTTTATTCGATGAAAGGGTGTTTTTCAACTAAATATAAATCTACGCATATACGTAGAGATTGGTATTTTAAAGGTACATATTTGAGTTAACGTGTTAGTGGCAAGTGGGTAAATTATCTGTGCGCTTTCTGCAAATCGCTTAGCATTAGTTGTTGAATGTTTGAATTGCTAATTGCGGAGCGCGAGCCGTAACTAATGCCGAATTCACAGCGCAGTGCGCAGGCGCGTCCACTCCGCGATCACTGCCAAAGTGAAACCTATTATTTGTCGACTTCTTGTTTGTGTGTATGTAAACAAGAGAAGTTCTCACGATTTTTAAATGTAAATTAGATAAATAGAGAATGCAACTCTTTTGATTTGATTGAAGCCTACCTCTTACACTGGCACAGATTTTCAATTCTAATTTTAAAACGGAACATTTAATAGTATGTAATATAAAAAAAGAAATTGACTTATCGATATATCAACACACAGACCAAACTACAGGGCCTAGAGACTTGAAATTTTGCACAGGCATTCCTATAAAATCAACCCATAAAGGTAGTATGAGATGAAAGTTTGTACGAAGAAACTACTCGTGAGAAGCCGGGGTGAATCGCTAGTGTATAGTAATGTTATGTTTTGTTAGTATAATCCATTGATATGGCCGCGCATAAACATATTGCATCGTTTGTAATACCAATGAGTGTTGTATCGTATAAGGAATGAACAGTTCTACGAACACCAGAGCGGCTTGTCTACAGACGTGCAGTTAAATGTTTCAGATTCCTGACCAACGACAGACGGACATGGCATACTTAATATTTAAATATTCTTAACACCCATAGCTCGTGATTGCAGCTGGATATCAACTTGTATCTTCGAAATTAAATTTGTATCATAGATGCTAATATTGCAAATTAATATATATTCAACCTCTTTGGTTGTACCAAAGAGTTCATATACTGCAAAATTGAGTTATTTTAAAACCTAATGAAATGAACAGAAGGAAATTATGGTGTATGAGGCTTTACCTACTATTATTATTCATTATTATAATATCGCAAAGTAATTGGTTTTGGCCAACAATAATTTTGCATTGCATTTTTTTTATAAGAGAGATGCAAACGAGCAAGTCATTCACCCAATATCCAGTGACCGCTACCCATAGGTATCTGCAACAAGCTAATGAGTTGAAAATGGGGATAAACAGAAAAAAGGTTTTTTTTTTTTTAATTTACCCCTCCTCCGTCAAATCCTCTTGTCCTTCCTATCTTTTTCTTATTGGAGTGGGAAGGGAAAGAGGAGTAAACTTAGGCCGGTGCCTCACTCATCAGACGAAACGCTGACTACTTCTACGTCACGCCTGTCTTCTGTGAGGTCGTGGTATTTCACCGGTCGAGCGGGCACATTCGTGTAGCAGATGTCGGGGACTCTATCACTGTTAATACTGATACATTCATATAAAACCATTATCATAATAAATGTACAATATTTTAAAACCCTACATTTATTTCGTGAAGTCATTTAATTTTATTAGTCAGTTGTAATAGCAAGTCGCTCAAGGTTAACAATCGTCTAGGAAATGTCGTTAGCTTATAACCTTGTACAATTAATCTCGCTAAAACGCTTTTATGTTAACCTTTTAAGATTTATGTTTTCCTTAACTTTTGTTGAATAATAAAAGTATCGGTATTGAAATGTTTTTGTTTAATTTAAAAATGTTACAAAAGGTTGCCGTAGAATTCCTTCTTCCTAAATGTAAAAAATAACTTGATAGCTTATTCAAATATTTATTTTATATGATCTAAACCCTGGATAGTCCCAATTTGTTATGGATAAGGATATACTAGTAGTACCACTAGTACTAGTAGTAATATGCAACCGTTGTCAGACCTTATGGTAGCTGTATTATCTTTTATTTTTTTTAAATTAATACTTATTGTTAACTTGTAAATATTTAATTAATAATAAATCCGTCTTACTGTGGTTTCTCGTCTTATAATTTAAAAAATATATTATTATTTGTAGTAGGGCTTTAAAACAAAATGTCAAATATGATGCTGCATTGTTTGATCACAGGATAAGCGAATGTTTCCCTTTATCCAGTGTATCAATCGGGCATTTTAAATAACTAAATCATTGGATTGGTGGTGCAAGCAAATTTCTTGCGGATAGGTGATTGCGTGCGCGATGGGGCGTGTCGGGAAATGTTATACCAGCCGTGTGTCCAACATAAACTGTGTTTATCTGTAACATTAGCCATTGAACAGCTGTTCGAGATAATTTGACGCTAGATAAATGCTAGCTAATTGAGCTAAATCGCCGTGATCGTACCTATAACCATACCCAGTTATATTATGCAAGCTTCCAACTCAAACGGGCCGTGCAGTGTTTATGATTTAACCGAGATCATTCGGCATATAACTAAAAACTTTATACCTGTAATATTTTTAGTGGTAACGCGAAGTAGCCAAACTTAGTAAGTGGGTCTTAGATTATTAAACTGTACAACTAATTAATTATTGTGCTGTGCATTCTATCTAATGTGTCCTCAAACGTACTAACAGTGTCTTCGATAAGGTTTAAATGGTGCGCTAGAATGGCGGTTGTCTTCATCTTTTTTGTCAATCTCTTTGCAATAAAAGATCGAAAACATTAAGAGTTTAATTGCCTTTGAAGATTTCATTGGATAGCGCGTCAGTGAGGCTTTTCCTATTAACTTTCCTTGTATTTACAGAGCTGCGGCGACTTGCTCTTAACGATTTCCGCACTTCAAAGGAAGCTCGGGAATTCTTTTGTTGAAACGCAATTGTCTGGCTCCTACGCTTTTTGCTTTACTTCTTGACTTGTATCGCTGATATGTTCAATTAGGAGTGCAGTATGTGTTGTTATTGGATGAGTTGTTACTTCAACCTTAGGTAATAATATTGTTATATATAATTTTTGTTGCTGTATCCTTTTGGTACTATTTTGGTCTGTTTATATGCTTATATACTTTCCTTTTGGCGCTTATTAACTTGAAGTTGTACTGCTATAAAAACACTGCTTTCATTGCTTCATAAATCTCCACTTCGGGTATAAACTAAAGAGTTTATAAAACAGAATATATGTAGAAAATTCGAAATTCCGGTTATTCGAAGTGATTCTAAATGATACATTCTGTTTTTTTTTCTAA
>JWHW01031632.1:58669-79997 GCA_000931545.1 Papilio glaucus | reverse complement strand
CCTGCGCCTTGTTTTATGCTTTCGACTACCTTTACGCTTCCCCATTATTACACGTTACACACGAAGGCGCGAAACAATAACGCGTATTTTTTTAATCCCCACTTCTGATATTATCGATATTTAAGTTATTCTTAAAAAAGAAACAATATTTAAATTAAAATTAACTGTATAGTAAACTAAGTTTTACTATAGTACTAATTTTTAACAATGACATCGCTTAATTTTTCTTTCTTCTCCAAAGCCCGCCAAAAATCCTTCTTCCTATATTTTTTTTTTTAAATTAATCAGACTGCTCCTTATTGCCAGCTGCCAGTACAGTACTTTACAATACAGTAAAACGGTGTTGTCAGCGTTATAAAAGGATGTTTCCATGATGTTGCTAACATATGTAATAATTTATTACTAATGTGTATTTGAATGACTGTTTATTTCCTGTACAAATGACAAAAAATTATAAAGCAATAACTAAATATAAATTAGGAGAGTGCTAGCGCTGGATATAACGAGTGGGATTCAATACAACCGGCCAAGATTCAATTTGGCGATACGGATAATCTGCTTTTGAACTACATCAAAGACTTCATTATTTTTTTGCCAAATCCCAAGCACTCGCACAATGGACGCGAAAGAATTCGTCTGCACGGACCGTGCGCTCGCAAACTGTGCATTGCTTTTGTGTGCGCGTGGTGTCTGATCCGTTTTGTAAACTGGTAGGGTAGTCTATAATGAATAGGAATACGATTTCATATCTACAGGGTGTTTTTTTTTTCGTACAGAAATATAAAAAAAAACACTAGTAGAGTCAATATCAGGTTTGTGTAGTGACAGATTCTCGGCTTAATAAGGTATATGACAACGAAATTAAATTGAAAATTATAAAAAAAATAGGAAATTCAATAAAATTGAAAATTCAAAAAATGTAACCACATAATAGATGACAACACAAAACATATGACATTTTTTTAATAATCTACCAAGTCCGAGTTTATTGCTGAAAAAAATCAGATAAAACATATTGTTATCTTTCTCTTTATCTCTGAAAAAACTGAGATGACAATATGTTTTATGTTAATATTTTAGGCATTGTAAACTGACGGTTAGGTTAGCTTTTGTGTTTAAAGAAGACAGCAGAGATCGCGGATTCCCAAACATTTGACTATTTTAATCCTTAATCATCATGTATTGAATCTCAAATAATACTATGACTTCATATAGTGCTTTATCTTCATATGTTCCTGTATTTAAATTTTATCTTCCATTGGAATTTAAGTTTTCTTTGTCCGCTAAGAAAGTTTTGAGAAAGATTTCATATCACAGCTCCGGATTCAAAAGTCTTACAAAAGAATAATATTAAACTTCATGATAGTTGATAAACTAATTAAAAACAAAGTCTGTGAACGTGTCTCGAACTTTTAAAGGCTGTTCTTGTCTGTTCAGAAGAAATCTTGTATACCACTGGGACAATACCATCTTTAATAATAGAATTCAGGTCATAGGAGTTGTTTAAAATTTACTTTAGTAGTATATACTGTCAAACAATACACCCTTTTCTAATTTTCAATAATTCTGTCTTTTTTGTTAAGGTTAGGGCAACGGCACGCCACTGTCTTTGTGTTGTTCACTTGTCTATGACACATACTGGCAACCATAAACAAATAGGTACTTTTCTATGTTTATGTTTAGATAAAATGTTCGTTTATTCTATGATTACTTCGTGTTTAGACATCCACATGAATAATTTTATCAAGTGGTTAGAGCGATTCTTCTGTATGTATATTCAGACGGTAATTTTTGCGCTCTATTCTAATTATATAAGCATCATATCATAGTAGTTAATAATTTAATCAATTTTCTGAGTCTCGCCTCAAGTTGAAAATAAGTTGAAGTATCCAACTTATTAGTTAGTTTTTAACAGCTACTATATTTAATAGGAGAAATATCGTTTTTAAACTCAGTTCCTTGGCGTAGCTTCATCGGAAATGTTTACACTCGTGTTATTCGGTAAGACCTACTAACACGAGCGTGAACTATCTTTAAGACTTAAATTGATTTTTTTAAAGTCAAAGTATGAATCTTACGCGAGTTTAAAACATTTTCATTTTTGTTGATTGCTTAAAATGAAAAGATAAAAAATCTTTTCTATTTAAGTACGATAAATAACTTGAATAGTATTGTCGGGATGACGTCATCAACAAACACGTTGATGCTTACAAGTTACGTTAAGTTATTTTATGATTCTAAATTTAATATTATTATTACAAAAAAACTTATTTTGTATTTTAATGTGCCGAAAAGAATACAAGTCGAAAAAAAATTGCTAGGACCAGTTTTATCTCTACTAATATTATGAAGAGAAAATATTTGACTGTTTGTTTATTCCGGAAATAGTAAAATGTAGTAAACCGATTTTAAAGATTCTTTCACCAATAGAATAGATTCAATCATCGAGTAACCCAGACTATATTTTACTTTTGTCTGTATCTACCCGAGCGAAGCTGGGGCGCGTTGCAAAACTTTAAACAAACGTACAAACACGTGTACTGACAAAAGTTCAATTTTGTATTAAAAGATATGGTTATTAGGTATACCGTTAAATGTTATCTTAAGTTGGATTTGCAAGTAAATGGCCATCTGTGGGGCGCGAGTGCATCTGCCGCATCGACAGACGGACGGCCGGTTTATTTATATAGCTAGCCCGTATTTTTTGCTCCTATCCATTAAAGCGTGGCGTGAGGGTGTTATTTTAGGTACCTATCTCTGTTCTCATTGTCTTCACAGTTAAGACTGATTTTTCTTTCTATTAAATATAAATTGTATTTGTATATCAAGTACTACACGTGCACAATCGAAGGAGACCTAAGTCCGATGACGTCATAAATGCTTATGGAATGTGTAAAAAACATTGTGTAACAATCTAACGATATAAACGAACAGATTATTTAATGTGTTTTTGGATTTTTAAAGTTTTCGTCAATTATACAGTGACTTGATAGCTCCAACAGATAATTACAATTTCTGAAACTAGAATTATTTGCGATTGGGATAGTAAACTGGACATATATTGATATATTGATACATCTTCTTTAGCCATAATTAATAAAGCGGTCACATCACATCAATTTAACCATTTAGCATGCCCTCATGTTCCATAAAAATGTAAATTACATCTGAACTAAAATGTAGACCAAATTTCTTAATATTATTTTTCATAAATACCAGATCTTCGTTATAATTATATTGTATATATTATAACCATTCTCGTATAGACAAATAATAAAAATCACCATTTAATGTGAGTCGTGCGCTCAGTTTTATGTCACGAATAAAACTCCGGGACCAGACAAATAACTCGGCACTAAATATAAAAACACTATCAATTTATACGCGCTCCCAAATACGAGCACGACTGTATGGATTAATACCAACCAATTCTAATAAAGCCAGCTCCAGCACTCTGCTGATATACCGTCTCATATAAAATTGGTCTCCGTTTATCTTCATTTATATATCTTTTGTTTGTATTAAATAACACTAAATTCCGTAGCGTAGAGAAATAGGATACATTTGGACTCGGACTTTTGTAATCCTGTTAATATCTATAGCATAAGGGTACTAAACCCTCGACCCCTCCCCCCACCTCCAGAAAGAAGTCTTGATACATGATAAAGTATAGTTTAACTATTTTTGATTGATATAATATTTTTTCTTTCTAGCGTTTTTTTAACAAACCCCATCCCCCTGGGTGGCGTACGATTAATCAGTAGTGAGATTTTACTAAAACGACTTAGACCTTGTGGCTTTTTAAAACATAAGCTTTTAGAAAAGCATTTGGAATATTAAAGTCTATATTTGTAACTCAAAGTTACATGTATTCTCGAGGAGGGTTGACGGCAGCCAGCCGTAAAAACAGTATAGACTACAGTCTGTGTGGCGGCAGGGAGATGATGATGTCTAATTTGTCACGAGATAAATTAATAAAAACTGATCAAGCTGCATTCTTGACTAAGGAAAGTGTAATTAGCCTGAACAGAAGCACAGAGTCAAAACTGGAACCATTAGAGAAAAAAACATAGATAAAAAATAAACCAGTCGCCGGGTCGTATCACTGGCCACTTTCACGAACCATCCAATCCAGAGCTACTGCACTTTTTAGCTAACTTTTTTTATTAATTAAGGTTATAGGTGCAAACTAAGTTAAACAATGTACATACAAAAATAATATAGTCGTTGCTGAATGCTTCAATAAACTGATATTCATTTTAGGGGCATAGCAAGCTTAAAGATAGACATGAAAAGATTTTTTGTAAATCATTAAATAACGAGAATGTTAGGAAAGTGATGAATCAAAAAATAACTAGTCTTTTTTCATTTCGAGTAAAAATAAAGTGCTAAATATGTAGAACGAATCACAGTTTTTGCAAGAAAGGGCCAGTCCGATCCACAGTATAACAAAGTACCTTCAAGCGTTAATGAGAGTTGGTACTTCTGTGTTTCGTCTGATGAAGAAGGCGCCATTATATTAGACCCTTGTCAACATGAATTGATTTCCAATTGATCGAGTTATAAAAGTAGAGAATTATTTTCGTTATTATTGAAACGTTCAAAGCTAAAGCTCGCGACGGCGCGCGATAAATAAATTTGTCACAAGCTCATCCCCGGCTTTATTACTCGTATAAAGCTTGCCTTTTGTCGTCGATGCATCGTATCCGAACGGAATCGACAATTTTATATCGCTTCTCTCTATTGTGCCCCGCCTGAGTCTCGTGAAAACATTCACACCCTGTATGTACTGTGATCGTAACTAATAATATAAATATATAATAATATAAATGCGTTTGTTTGTTACGTTTTCAAGCATAAACTATTCAACCGATCATTATGAAATGTTGTACACATATTTTCAAGAATGTAGTCGACTTATCCTTTTAAAACCTTCCCGAGGGATAGAAACATAAAACGTACTATCGGTTGCCGTAGTAAGCCAGTGTGGCATGACAACAACATGTTTCGTGACATAAAGAAATGTAATCGATAATTTTAAATAATAAAATAAGATGCATGAGGTGATAATGTTAAACAAACATGCTCACACGTAAATGTCAGACATGTCGGGGCAGGAAATCACACATCCTCAACCATAAATCAACTAAATAATCAGCAGCGTGTAAACAAAGCAACCTCCAGGCCACATGGGCATTACAAACAATATTAATTTTAGTGTCCGTTAAGACGTTAGCAATCAAAACGCTAGTTGAAGAAATAAACAAAGCGGGATCTAAATCTCTTTGACGGCACTTGCTGTCAGGGGTATTCGTGAAAGATATAGACAAGGCATAATGTTACTGAATGAACATCCTGTATAATTAACGTGTTCCCTCAACCGTATAAACAGGATGTGGAATGTTTTGTCATTAAAAATAATGGAACTTGCTGAAAGGGTAAATTGATTGAAACATTGGTAGTATTAAGGTGGATGAGTTTTGTAAGAACGAATTACGTGTAATACTGGTGACCAAACAAAGGCGTCATTAAGGGTATGTATTGAAGCCTTTGTGAAAAGCTAGAAACCTAGATCTTTTGCCTTCTTTTCAACTACATCTTTTAACACTACGTCTTAAGTAATCTCTGTTTTTTGGCAATCACTAGGTATAAGACATCTTCCGAGTTTACGGCCGATTTCAGTGTATTCGGAATATGGACGCAAGTCTGAATGCAACTGAATTGCTTTATTACCGAATTCAGAGACGTTATTTTAGTTGATACGAGTTACTTCATCGGTTCAAGCGCTGTGTTTCAAATTATCTTCGTCCACCTGTAACGAACACTTCCGGTATTCTTTGTCACGTACGAGCGGTGCGGTATGCGGTCGTATTGTGGCCGCGTGTGGTGAGAGCTCGAGTCGTGTCGGGCCATATATGATCGTCGGCTGCACAGATGTATCGTAAACATCGCATATACCCTGATAAGGAAATAGTGAGTAAAACCTGACGAGTTTTAATATGTATTAATTCATTGATAGAGTAAAAACATGTAATAATTTATGTATACTTAATAGTAGATATGTTTCTATCTGTAAGCCTAATGTTATCAATGTGCCACCGAAAGATTGCGAACTTAGTTTATAATCGCACCAGGCAAATTATAAACTATCAGCGAATTATTTATTTAAAGGAATAATTAACAATTTGAATTATCATATCAAACGCAACAGATCTATTTTTTCGTAGTTACATACATGAAATACATCACATACATCATCACACATCACCCAACGAACCTAACTTAAATAATTCTAACATAAACCTTGATGTAATAACGAATACAAAATAACTGCTCATAATTTGACTAATTGACTGATAGTTAATAACTTATCAAGAAATGGTACATAAAATTGTCAATGATTAATTTGGTTCACAAGCTGACACTTTATAATAAGCCTAGTCCAAGGTCCACAATCGTTTGGTGACACAAATATACAAACCTGAACTGAAAGAAAAACTGATTTTATAATTATTTTACTATTGGATAGCTGCATTGTTCAGATGTAACATTGGATTTCTCCTGGACTTTGTTGGGTACGAGTAGATTACCCAAAATAATATAATATAAGAAGCACATATAGAGTTCGGTGAAAGTGTATAAAGATTGTCATCTCTGTCTATCTTGTTTAGGAAAGAAGACGTAAAGGCTTGAATAAATATGCTATATTAAAATGGCCATGTACAACTATGAAATTAACTCATGGGAACGTTCATGATGGATTGAAGTCCAACATTTATTATGTCATCTTCTATGCAATTAGAGCTTATTTTCCCAGCAAATAAAGACCAGTTTTCCAACGTAAAGTAATGTACTTTAGAAATCAGTGATTCACTATAATAAGCCTTCAGCTCGTGGATGCTACAAGTCATACAGGTTCCCGCTTTCTAGAAGAATATTAGAGTCATTTCATTAATCGGTTTGTGTAGGTTGTGTTTTCGAGTCCGTTAGTACTAGAGCTGTCGCAACCAATTATTTTTTATATTATACAAATTTTATAATACCAAATCACCGGTCAAAAGTTATCCTAAGACAGTGACAGCAACATACACACGTGTGGGAATGGTGTGAAAAGGATAGTTTTATTAACTTAATAAGATAAAAGAGTACAGCTAGTGTTTGTGCTTGTGTGTGTCAAGAAAATACGTCCCAATTGGGACGTTTTCGAGTCTTCACTTTTAATAGTTTAGCTAAAAGTATCGTTAGGTTTGAATTTTCTAGGCTTGGTTTTAGTAAACCTGTCTTTTTATTGATCATCCTAACAATATTTTATTTAATACGCTTGTTTTACCAAAAGCAATTGGTTAGAGCTGTTCGAGAATCGATCCCAATTGAGACATTACATCTAACGCCTTAGTCACAGATATTCTTCACTAATCAAATAGTAAATGTTAGTGTAAGACTGAAGACGATCGATGCCGCAACAAACTCCCCGGACATACAACTTGCTACGTGTACTGAACACTGGAATACATTGATAGTACACACTAAGATAACAGTAGATCTTAAGTGTACTGTTTTATTCTCATGAGCTATTTTAATTTTAATTTCTGGACATAGATACGTTCGATCTTAATGAGTGTGGTCTCCCAGTCCGCTTCCTCCACTGGTTGTCCTTTTTCCTTATTTCTTACCCTCATTTCACTGTTATGATCGTTGATGGATAGCGGTGGTCGCTCAAAACTACTTCAACCACGTAGTTCCAACAGTCCCCCACTGCTGGAAGTAGCCACTCATTGATCGTCACAATTGAGCCCCATACACGTAATTTCTCACATATATGTCACACACAATCTATATTTATACAGACAAAACACATAACATTTTTGCAATACGTCAAATTTATATATTTCGATGATATCATGGAATATACATATACGTTATAACATATATTGATGATGGTATCAAACTATATCTCAATTAATCCCACAGTTCGGTCGGGTAATGTTGAATTGTGGAGAGGTGTACATCTCGAGTCCATTCCATTGCAAATTGTGCGCTAAAATACACCAACGTTGGATTATTCAGTCCTAGTTGTTCAAGATACAACATTAAACTTAGATACTACGATGTCTGTTGTTTAGATCGATTCGATCTTGAATTCCTGTCGATGGCAAATACGATTATAATAGTAACTAATAACCAAGTAATTTTAATCTAATAGGGATTGACGGTGGTTCTAATAACTATAGTTTTTAAAAAAGAAACACTAAGTAAGTATCATCCAGTGAAAATAGAGTAATAGAATATGATATCTATATTAAATATAATTAGGTTTGAAAGTATGTATATTGACAGCGATCTTTAATCTGTTCAAATTATTATTATAAGTAAATAAATCTGTAATTGTATTTACATCTGTCAAATTAACACACGTCTGTCAGATATAACAACATATACTGTCAACGCATACGTCAAGTGTCATAGAGTAGTTCACCTCACGTCAACACATCAAAGACTAGATAGCTAATTACGATCGCTAAGGTCAATGCCACAGACTCACATTTGACCATAGACAAAAACTTAATAGAAAAACTAAACAAACAAGTTAATTAATAAAACAGGTTTAAGCGATTGGTTCTAGGCTTTGTAAGAAATATAAACTAAAATACTGGTAGCGTAGAATTAACTTCCATACTTTCCTAGTTCATATGAATGTTGTAATTCTTTAACTCTAATGTTCTTCTACTCCATCAGGATTAAATAAAGAATTCATTCTTCGCATAGCTTCTAAAACAAACCACCAGATTTGTTATGCCGGCTGTCAAATCATAAATCTCAGCAGTCACCAACTACGACAGTTTTAGGTTATAAAAAATGAATAACTTACGCATTGATTGTAACCCATAAAGAAAGTAAAAGTCAAAATAATGAATAAATTTCACTTATGATAAATTGTTATGAAATCTCTATAAATAATAATAAAAATGTATTCAAGTTAAAGATTACACCGACATGAACATAATTTTAACGTTCAAATTTAACGAGCTATCGTTAAAAATAACGCCTTCGAATAAATCTAAACAGCTGCGGTTAAATGTCTTGCCAACGCTCGAGTTCATATGTTATGTAGTTATAGAAGAAAAAAATCTACTAAGTTCAGACTCTTACAGGCGACTATTGACTACTGGTAAGCAAGGAACGTTGCCAAATCTCTTCTAGTATTGCTTTACGGTGGCCAAATTGTTCATTTTTAAAGGATTTAAACGGAATTTAGACACATATTTAAGTTAGTGACATGAAAAGATAAACTTTTACGACTACAAAACCCTAACAGTACTTAAATTAAGTCCGTTTCGTTAGTTTCTTAAGTCAAACGGGGTTGGGGTGATCCATTTTTCAATACAATCTAATATCATTTTAAATCGTATTCCTCGCTATCTTATTAGTTCAATGAATATTTATTATAACCACCGTATCAATGTATTTAAAAAAATACATTCGAATCGCTAATCTCGTCCTTTTTGAAGTCGGTTAAAAAGATGTTGGCACGTGTCGCACGTGTTTGCAATTAACGAGACTTAATCCATCCCATTCACCAATCGTTACATATTTTTTTACATTTGATACACTTCAGGTTATTCTCAACGACATGTTAATATGGTAATAGACCACATAATGTGTACATGAATTACAATCACTTAATAAAATTACTACATATGCTTTTAGCAGTATCACTATGTGGGATTATATTTGTGTATATAAGTGTACATGTGTGTACACGTATATAGATGTGTGTATACGTATATATGAGTGTACTGTGATAGAAGTAACCTTTAAGAACATATATAAACGGGACTTATACTCGTAAAATGAAAACAATGGTGCCCCTACATTGGCAATAACAATAATGATGGGTTGGCAAACTCCGTCGCATTTGCGTCTACCGCTTAATGTTTATTACGTTTTTGGTGGCCCGGAGATCACGTATTTTATCGCCACAGCCACAGTGGCCTAACGGGGAGACTCCCTCGCATTGTAAATCGATTGAACGTACCCAAAGCCTCCAATACAAGTGTGCTATAACAATTTAAGATGTAAGCATATACGGTGTATACGTTACTTATAGTACTAAGATTTATGCGCGTACGCAACAGACAAACACATAAATAAAATTACCAATACGTATCTAGTCTAGTATTATCAATTTTGTACTGAAATAAATATGTGAAGGGTCAATGGGAAAATAATTATAGTTCATGAAACTAAAACGAAGTTTCGAATCGAAACGAATCTAGTTTAACAAAGCGCTTTGTTAAACTAGACTTTCCAATATTTATGTGGTTTTATTATTATATAATAAAATTTAACTATATTTGATTGATGCTATGATAAATTTATTTCCAACGATCGGTATTTTTTTTAAAATTAATTGGACATTTTATTGTCCGTATAAATGACATCGAGAATCTCCGTGCCAAGGTACATACAAGTGTATGAAAGTTGTGTTGTAATCACCAGGTGGTCACACTCCATGTGGTGATCCGGTTTCCTTTAAAGGATACCATCTCCTGTTTATTCCCGGAATTTCGTTAAAAATAAAACACCTTTGGAAGTTAAAGAGCGTTCAAGTACCCAGTCGTGATTACACGGATGACAATTCAATGTCAATAAACCAGTTACTATTGTCTTTTCTCGCAACAACAAACTTTCTATTACTTGTATTGTCCTTATAGGCTGCAATTTTTTGCCTACCTTCGTATATTAGGTATGTTGTATTCACAAGTTTTTTTCTCTTTTCATTATTCCGTTGGACCTAATAACATTGTTGCTGAGTTTAGTTTACCTGACCCAAGCCATGAGTGGTTATGTACTTTAAATATTATTAATGCTATGTACTACGTCATTGCTAAAAAAAAATTTGGATTATAAAAAAAACTCAATAAAAAACTAACCCAATAAAACAATACACTTTTATAATCTTTGTCGCGCTGTCGTTACATTCGTCTAACACTTGGCGGCTCGACGTCGCTGCCAAATAGCCCATTAAATCGTTGCCACGGCAACTGGCTGGCCATCCGTCTGGCAAGCGCTCGTTATTGCCGCGTTTGATGATGCCGACGCGGTGTGAATTACATTTGCCAATGTCGGAAGCTGTCATGCCAATTTGGCTTTTATATTCAAATTCGAGAGGCTCCCCGGACGTTCCTGTGTTCATTGTATAGTTAACAGTACGGGTATTTCAATACTGTTATTCAGACTGTGCACTACGAAAATATATTTAATTCCCTTCGCAATTTTAGTATCCAACAGCGTTCTAATACACAACCGATAATAAACTTTATGTCTTATACCATGACTATTATAATGACGTATGATTTTAAAATTTACGTACCAATATCCTGTCAATAGCCATGTCAAATCATTCTCAGTTTCTAAAAGAAAAAAAGTTGATGATGTTTCTAGCAACTCAAATGACATTTGATCGAAGATATGACAGCTACCTAGCTTATTTATCAGCCTTTTAGAAACCGGACGTAAGTCAAAAATATTAATATCAATAATTTTTGTATACGCAACTGTCAAGGTTTATAAAATACGACAGATGATATCGCAAGAGATCCATCATGACAATATATCGTGAATACTGATAGTCTGAACGTGTGCTGAAGCTTCCCACTTAAACGCACTAACCAATTTTTGCGTGGGCACTATCTCGAGTAGTATCGATCGATGGGTTTAGGCATCCTATTGTATCTACTTACTTTATACAATAAAAAACTAAATGAGGTGAAGAGAAATCAAAGTAATTAAGATTTATATTTCCACTTTTTTCTTCGTCTTAAGGTGGCTCTCTACTAGAGTTTGGCAGTCAGTTCACTGCATTTTCTTCTGTCTTTTGCGAGGCAGAACAGTTGGCACACATTCAAAATGTTCACTCTCTAAACCCAGACTTAATTTTTCTATGATCACTTCTCTCACCAATGACTTTACCCATAAATTGATCTTACTAGAATTTATTTGGAGATAAATTTTAAAGCATAGGAAAGTTATGATTCAATTACTATTTAAGTTCATCGACATTAACCATACAATAAGTTCATTAGTGTTGTATTGTAAGGGTAGTTACTTCTACCTTCAGACAACTTCTGGCCAAAGGGCTTCCCAATACCTTCCACAATACTCGATCCTCAGCTTTCAAATAATTTCCCTCCTTCTTCACGAGCACTTCTACTAACCAAAAGATAAATCTTATGTATAGAAAGCAAATGCCAACGATTTATTTCGCACGTTTACTATTAATTACATCCACATCTCACAAACATCGAAAAATGGATTGTTAAGAATATAAATCTACGGATGTAATCTCTGCAGCAAAAATCATAACAACTGTTTCAACATTAGGTTTGCCGCGAAGATTTCGTACAACCGCATTTACGCAACAGAGGACCAAACTAAAATCTTAAATACCCTTCAACAAAACTATACTACGAACTGTAATAGACCTTATAGCTTAACACATAAGAGGTAGTTTAACGTTAAACACATTAGCGGTATCATCTGACCGTACATAATTCGATGAACCGCCGCGCCATATGGCGGATGCGGCGGTTTTTGTACGGGTTTCGGGAGAGATTTACAAATTAAACAGCCTGTATGCTAAAGACACCGCTCGGTTACACAGAATTTCGCAATTTATTTTTAAAATTTAATGTCATACGAAGCCTTACAAATCATGAGTCAACAAACCAACATACATTGAACTATCTAATATAATTACTTAATTATTTGACACTAATGGCCCACCCCGGCTTCGCAAGGGTGTTTAATAAAAAATATAATTAAAAAATTCCATCGCCAGGGATAAAGGATTCTAATGGAAAAATAATTTTTCAAATCGTTCCAGTATTTTCAGAGCCTATTCCATGTAACTAAAAATAGTTGAACTATAAATTTGGCAATCATATCTAAGTATTAACAGAATTTCTAGACATTTTTAGTTATTGCATTTGCGGGGCTTTTCCCCGAAGAAAGCTGGCATAATGAAGCCGTAACAATCGGCGTGCGGGAGACGTCAGGTGTCAGCACAGACCGGACAACGGTACTCCGCTCTGGATTATTGTCAGGGCTGACACAAATTAGAAAATCTTTTGAATTCAATTTAGTATTGTGAGAAAAAGTGTGACCAGGTGAAAGGCATTTTAATTACTAAATTTAATTTATTTAGAGATTTCGGTTAGTTTATAAACATTTATATAGATGGTAGATTAAATTGTATAATACACTGGCTGCAAACACCCTCTTTGCTGTTTTTTTTCTTCTAATTAAACAATTAATTATTGATAACATATTACCGAAAAATACATTTTTAACCATCATATCTTTTACACCCCTACAACCATCCACATGCAACCATCATAGTGTCAGATGGGAATGTTGAGGCTACATCAACCCACAACAATTGCTCTGTGATGTGTAGCTTTGACTTTAAATGAAATAGGGCACACGTCCATATTTATATATGTATTATGATTAAATTTAAGTCAGAAGGTAATTTTAAGAATCTGCCTATGATTTCTGTCCACAACAATTGAGTTTGAAACACCAAGATTATATATTTAAAAGTGCCAAAGGAGTGAAAGGGTTTATGATAAATCGCTGATGCGTATTTATGTTTTCATAGGTTTTTCCCAATCCTTTCTGGACCCTTAGATATTTGTTCCCATAAGCTTCATTGGAAATTACTGCGTGCGTCACAAATTATAAATGTAAGATCTACGACCCATATAAATTACCTATATTCTCAAGTATTATTGACAACATTACAGTGCCACCCCTGCCCTACATCACGACAATAAACCTTATCTATTGTGTGAAGGCAGATGTAACAAGAACAAGGCTGCCATTGTCAGCACGTACCGAAAAAAGTGCACAAATTGACAATATCGTCGTTTAATCGAGCTTCTTGCCATTCGCCAGGTGTTTCTACGAGCAGCTGCTACCTGAGCTTTACACGCAGCTTTTACAAAAAGCTCTTGACTTTGACTTTAGCTTTGTTATTAATTTAGTTTGTTTTGTCGAGTTCTAGTAAGGTTCATAATTTATTTACAACTGTTGTGCGGACGAACCTTACCAGTACGCTAAACGTACTGGTAAGGTTAGTTTCAAGAGACTTGTATTCTAAAACATAATGTAAGTGTAGCACCATTGATCCGATCCGTCTTCGCCCGAGTAGCCGTTTCGGAATATTTAGGGAACAACCTATAACAAATAATAAAAAATGTACCCCACAGGGAACTTACATTTTTCCGGGATTAAAATTAGCATATATGCTATTCCAGACTATAATCTATCTCTGTGCCAAATTTCATTCAGATCCGTTCAGCCGTTTTTGCGAGAGAGTAATAAACATCCACACATCCATACATACAAACTTTCACATTTATAATATTAAGTATAGATTTGACAAGCATGTTTCTGACTTTTGTAATGTTAAATAATGTCTAATAATAATATTATTTTATTGTTATCGATCTCTAATAGTCTTAATATTTTTTTAATTTATCAGACACTTGAACGTGGTAAAAATTTCATTACATTGATAGATCCAATCATACAAAAATATAGGTCATACAGAAGTGTGTTAATAGAGATACTAGATAGTGTTTTATTTGTTTACATTTACATATACTAAACTTAACACTTGAACGGTAACTTTAGTGGCTCCACGCCTCGTGAAGAGGTTAATTCCCTGTAACCCTGACCACTGTTTGAGTGGACTCCGAAGCCGGTGAGGCACTGTTTTTAATTAAATTTAATATTTAAAATGTAATAAATTAATAACATGATCATTTAATATGACGCATAGAAACGATAATTTGTTACGACGATTGTGCAATATTAAATGCTTGCTGTACGTAATGCAGATAAATTGATATATTGAACGCCCCCCCGCGGCAGCCTTGAACAACATGGCGGCACAATAGGGTGCGATATTAATAATTTTAACGAAAATATTCGATTTCAGTAATAAGGATTTGGCCTCACCCTTGCTGTAACAATATACAGGATGATTCTTTTTATTTCTGGAGACACTGACATTGAGATAATAAAAATAAAAGAATGAAACGCATGTGCAGTTCATCCGGTGTTGCGAATCTTCATGGGCGGTGATCACTTAATTTTAGGCGACCCGTTGCTCGTTTGCCCCCCTAATCCTATAAAAAAGGTTCATAAAATCAGTTGAATGATTCGAAACCATGACCTCATGTTTTAAAGTCGATACTGTAAACCATTAGGCTATCATCGTTTCATAAACAGATACATAATTAAAGAACGTTCTAATAACACAACTTCATCTTCGTGCAACACGCAATAAGTTCTCAACTGTACTCTCACCACGCAGATTAAATGGATAGTAACTTAACCAGTCGGTACTCTAGGCTGGAATTAGTAGAACGCACGCAGGAAATTATCAAAATGGCCAAGGTCACAGTAATTGCTGGTTTAAAACATTAGTACATCTGACGACCGCGTTTAGGCGCACTGAACTAATTAAAATTATTAACAAATTTCCGCCACTAAAATTGACTATTGTCGTATTGTAGGTTGGTATTCCACAACCGTACGGCTTCCGCAAATCTTCCATATACCTTGACAAATGATTATGCTTCTAGAGGTATTCCAAAAACGTTATAACTTGTGGTCTTTCGAGGAGAGAGTGTATAGTGCCTCCTTACAACGCAACTGATGGTGTTTCAGACTAAGTCGCGCCTACAATTATCTATCTTTTATCCTACATGTTTTTATTTCATACAAAAAATTACTTAATTTCGAAAAAAGTATTAAATTCGATTAAACATTTACAATATTTCCGCTGAACAAAACGAGCACCCTGTATACGCGTTCACCTTTTGAATTGATACAGAAACAATATTTGCGAAATGCACAGATCCGGTAATCGCGTACGACATATTTATCGTCCACCGGGGGGCTATTCTGTGCGTTCATTGAATTTGCCCCCTTTGGACATTGGGCGTTTATGGATTACTATAATGTTCTTTTATGGTCTTCGTAGAAGCGTTGGCATATTGTTCAACGTTTTATTAATACAATTAAATGGAAAAACATTTATATATAATCGTATATCTTAAATTTTAATTGCATAAAGTCTTTTACCTTCGATTTCATGGTTTTTAAAGCATTAGAAATGTAATTCCCGATACGCGTAAATTATAATAGTATGCGTTTACTAATTGTTCCGTTATAACTAGAGTCAGTTGTACCAGATTTGTAGTTTGCCACATTTATATTTAGTAATGGCAAGCGTTTGTAGCACTGAAAATATTTATTTTCGTGTTTGGACATGCTACGTGGCTTTATTTTAAAGATAATTAACGATCACTGCTCACGAACATTCGCAAAATTATATCATTGAAGATTATCACTTCATAGATTTTGGGATTTACTCCTTAAGAATCGATGTTCACGCCCGGCGTATGAAAATTTTATATGAGGAATAAAATCAAACAAAGCCTTACACGGAAAACACGCAACTAGATGAAATTTCACCCCTTCCTGTTGACATATTGATCTGATATGTAGCACACACCTTTGTTTTAAGAAAAAGTTCTGATAATAATACAATTCAATGTATCCAGTCATTGTAAATCAAAGATGGCGGCATCGACAAAATGGCGGATTAGATATTTTATAACTCCCTCAATATGGGTATTAAATTAAAAGTTTTGACTTGTAGAATAGAGTACACATCAAAAGAAAAATTAAATCCAATATGGCCGCCAACAAAATGGTAGATTATTATTTTGCTATATTTTAATGGTTATGTATTCTGATGAATTCATTATATAATTAAAATACACGCACTTTTTTCACCTAGATGAAACTAGATCTAGTCTCAAGGTGATTATACTCTGTTTTATATTTATTTCTTCAAAGTATCCAGCCTCAAACGCCGGCTGGTTCAACATCAAAAATCAAATTAAGATAAAATGGACTCCCAATTTATATTCCGAAATTGTCGATGTCAATATTAATTGTAATTAATTAGGTCGGACGTCCGGGAAGCGTTAAAATTCAAACCAGGATACTAACCTATCGATGAAATTTCTCAAAGTTTTTTAATTTTGCAACTTTGTCTTCCCCTCCCGGCCTGGCCTCTGCCCCGCACCAATCTGTACTTCCACTGATACAAATATTGAATTCCTTCTCGTTTCCATCACCTCCAACTTATTTAATTTTACAAGAGCACTGTCTTTGTTGGGGGTTAATCAAATTTTATAAGTAAAGACTCGACCGTTAACGTAGCTGTCTGGGTTTTCGAAAATGAATTTTGTTAACTCGGAAACTTTGATCTTGAATCATTTTAACAATCTTTTTCTGACATAAAACTAAATTATTTACTATTTTACAGCAATATCCTTAACGCCCATTCTAAATAATTAACAGCAGTAGAGCCCAGCAGTGGCATCCGTGTCATAAATGGACCGGCACGACCTGAGTAATACCAAGATTTCGCAAAATAGCAACGGGTAGTAGACGTATTTTATACTTTTACGTTTCGTCTGATAGCGAGGCCGAGACCTTTCCCTCACCCTCTCTCCTGCCCGTTCTTCTCCTCATATCTACATTAGGCATACTGTTCGTTATTTTTTTTAATGGATGGAGACACAATGCTACACTAGTTCCATACATTAAAGCGGGAAGTGAGAGCTGGGTATGGCAGGAAAAGCAAGTCAGTAGAGTTAATCCTTTTGAGATGCGGAAGACGTTCAAGAAGAACTTATATCGATCAGATTAGTAACATACTAAAGAAGGGCGATATAAGGAGTACCCGTAACCGACGAGCTTGAGGTGTGCCAGGATCGTGCCAAAAGAAAATCTATAACCTCTGCCTACCCTTCTGGGTTACGGGCGTGGGCGTGTATTTATTTCTTTAGATCGTTTACAATTTCAAAGCTCATTATACTTTACACACATCCATTCTGCGTTGAATTATAAGGTATCTAACAAAACATGGTACTTATTTAACACTTAACTAGTCTTAAATCGATTTGAATTTAAGCGGATTAAGTAGCAAAATTTTGTTGTATCTGTAGCAATATTTGGGCGCACGGGCCGCGCTTTGCCGGCAACTCGCTTAAGTATTCAGGCCCAAGTTGTAGCTTAAGTCTTCAAAGAGATGTCTGTATTTAAGTAGTAACTTAGTTCGCTTTAAATATAAATAGGGGCTTCTCGAGAGCTGTACGGGTCGACTGCTGGAATTTGCTATTAACAATTCATAAGGATAATTGAATGTTATTTTTGATTAAAAACTACTTAGATCGTAATTATTGAATAACAATAAATATGGTGATGATGTATTTGTTAGTAAATCTTATTAAGAGTGGTACGTAGTGGTAAGATACACTTATCATTTTTTATAATCGACTAGTAACCCGCCCCGGCTTCGTCCGGGTAGAACTAATTATGTTGATACAATCGCTAAGCGAAGTCAGACCAGTCGTTCACACGTGATGTTGTGACATAGGGATTCATTTTTATATCGATGAATTAGTAATACCGCAATCCCAACTGATGTTGAGACGCTATCAAAGAATGGTACATGGTAATGACTATTTTAACATCGGCCTATTCACTCTTCTCTTGAAGGTCTCGTCTCTCTCTATGATTATGTACAACAAAGAATGGAGATCTGTTGTATGTCTAACCGTAGAATGAGAATAGGGGAATTAAGTTGTGAACGGAGAGCTGTCAATACAGATTTATAACCGTGGTAATCATTGTTGCAGGTTCATCGTGTTTTGTGCTAGTGGTGCGCATACAATGTGTTAATGCACGATGCCGCCGCGGCGGCGCTGCGGTCGCGCCACGTGATCTAGGAACAAAATGACGGACTCCGGTCCCGCTAATTCTATTATCGAGGGAACTGTCAAGTTTCGCGATGGAAAAAAGGTGAGTTTCGTATGTTATTTTAATTATAATTTCCAAACCTATTGATATACATTTAAATTAATGTTTGTTTGTCCTCTAAGCGTGCCTGAACAATTTATCTAATTGTGATGAAACATCGTCTGCGTACGTTGCTGCTCGGGCATCAACGTAAAAGCAATTCGACGGTCCCTACGTACACTATAGTGTACTTAGGGACCGTCGGTACAGTATCGAAACTGAAAACGGCTACTTTATATTTTCCACATTATATAAAATGTGGACAATATAAAGTAGCCGTTTTCAGTTTCGATAGTGTACGTAGGGACCGTCGAATTATGTAGAGATAAGACCTTCGTAGAATTAAAGCGCATCGAAAAGACATTACTTATTTCTAAATCATTTAAAATACAAGTTAAATTAGATAAAGCTAACAAAACTGGCGTAGATTACTTTTTATAGCATACTTCATAAAGCTTAATAAGGATAGGATGGGAAGGTGAAGAGGATTGGACAGGGACGGTATGTAAAAGGAATTTTTTTTTTCCCGTCTATCCCCTCCTCTGTCCATTAAAGGTAGGCAACGCATCTGCGACTCATTTGCTTGTTGCGGATGTCTATGGGTCGCCGTCTTAATATCAGAAGACCCGCTTGCTCGTTTGCCACTTTGTTCCACTAAAGAAAGACCACCTTAAACGATAACAAAAAAGTCAGAAACTTCTAGAATTTAAAAATAGATAACAAAATAAAGAGGGTTACCTAAGGGAATACTTTTAGGACCACTTTTATTTCTATTTCCGTTTCAATTTGTGCTCAACATCACAACCTCACGTTAAACTCTCTAAACGTAAAAGAGAATTCATAATCAATGCCAACTATTTATGTAATGGAACCCATTGCCCTTTCAAGCGGTTGGCGCGTTCACTTGACCAGTGAAAGTCAACACGATCAGGTTTTTTCGCAAAACATCGTGTATTTATAAAGATGAAATTAAAATAATAATGTACATACGTGAAATTTCAATTTTAAGATTTTGTTAATTATCATTTATTATCAATATTATGTAGAAGTATTTCAAGTAATAACTTGGACCACTTTTCATAAATTAATACGTACCTATAAAATACTACAGTTCGTGTTTTTTTTTATTGAAGAAAGTGCCAAACGAGCAAGTTTGTTTGAGCAACCTGATATTATGTGACCGCTATCCATAGGAATCCGGACAACCAAATGAGGTGAAGATGCGTTGCCTACCTCTCATGAACAGAGGAGATAGAAAGGAAAAATAATATTTCCTTCTCCCCTTCATCCCCTTCCCACATCAATAATTGACACTAGCTGACCCGATCAACTTCGTTCCGCCCTATAGTTAGTAGATGGTTCACTATTTTGGCTATAATGGCTTAAATATAAAAGATAGATATATGCTGTCGCTGGCTTTTTTGTAGGACTACTAAAGGTAAACATTTCCTTTATACATCTACGTGTAACTCTAACGGTTTTTGCAGCGGACACCAGAATAGCTCGCATATGATGGAATTTCTTCCTCCTTACTTGACACTTATCGTTATATTTTAGACAATTCACACAATGTCTTTAAAAATTATAGCCTACATGTTATTCTGATGTATAAGCTATATTATTGTAAAGTTTCATTAAAATCCTGTTAGTAGTTTTTGCGTGAAAGAGTAACAAACATCCAGAAACATACATCCATACTTACAAACTTTCGCATTTATAATATTAGTAGGATTTGGTGAGGTCAATAAATATCGCGATGTCGCGTGTGTCAATGTTATGCGAAAATGATGACGCTGCGGACGACATAACTCGATGTCCCGATCGTGTCGAGTTGTAGTTTATTACAACTGAAGTAACAACCCTTTTTTGCCATTTCGGATTCAAAATGTTGTTGTAAGTTCAACCATGTGCTTTCGTTTAGCGGCACAAGGTACCCTATTCTTCTTTAACAAACTTTGAACATAGAAATATACGTCTCCCCTTATTCATACAAAAACATCGCATGATGTCTATTTGTGTATGACAACATGACACCTGATTCCGATGACGTCACATAAGCGTTCTACAGTGTACTAAAATGTTATTAAGATGGCTTACATAGTATGTAGAACTGTGTCACTCATTGAAGCACCAGGGGTATTCTAGTGGTATACTATATATTAGTAAATTGAAGTATAGATTCTTAAAAAAGAATGACTTACGAATTACCTGAAACGCAAAAATATTCCATCACTGTCTATCACGATTGTTTAAATACATAACAGTCAAATATGTAATTGGTTTAAAAACTACATTATGTAGAAGGTACGATAAGGAATCGTCAGAACAGCTGACGGAATCTATGTATAACCTAGTTTTTGACACTAAAATCTTGTTC
>JWHW01031632.1:47629-58574 GCA_000931545.1 Papilio glaucus | reverse complement strand
TTTCTAGGAATGTTTCTTATTTATCGTAATGAACAATACTTCGCTACATGAATATTATGCTTTATTATTCACTAAAATGGTAATAATTCTTTATCGGTACAAAGACTATATCTATATTGGGGTAGGTAGATATAGGAAATCGTATGAAGTGCTTCACTATTGTTATAAATAATAGATTTATAAAGCTCTAGATGCGATCTACATTCAAAAGTGAAGCCACTTTTTTAATCTATCGTCTTATGTACTTCGTTGTATTATCAGGGTTAATATAATTTTGTAATGCAGTTGACAACACTTTAACATGTTATGGCGTCGCACTGTTAAGGTTAAAATTTTATAATTAATTGTGTATTGTTATTATAATATTAAAATGTCGACAATACATCATAAAATTTATTAATTACTTACGAAATGTGATTTTCGTATACTTATATTTCTTTGAGGTGTAGTTTTTACACGATTTCATAGTACAAGCTGTCATTTTTTTTAATTTACAAACATGGAGATTTTCGTTTTGCGGTAAACGAAGAGAGAGAAGAGTCGATTATGTACATATTTACTTTCTCTGGAAAAATTGGATTAAAAATACGTGAGTCACTTTTAACGAACTACCTACAAAACGGTAGTGCCTGCCTTTTTGAAAATAGACGTGACAATTCTCTGAATGTTCGCACATCGAAGAAGCAATTCAAATGTCACGGATAAGCGACAACCTGCCTAACAGATTCAACTGTAATGCTACATTAAACGTGATCAAAACTAAACCTTATTTCAAAGGCATAGAACATATTATAAATTGAGCATTGCCCTTCAAAGCTAATACTGAGGTTGTCGGCGTACATTCGTGATAAATAAGTCCGTTCGATTTGTTTATCTCGTGATACGGCGCCGATATGAGAATATTTATCAGCGATAAGATTGAACATATTTTGACGGGTATGTTACCGTGTGTGCGTAGTACATATTGGAAAAATAAAACTGTCACGAACCCTTTACTATTAAAGTAAATAAAATGACAACATACATACAATAAAGCAGAACTATGTCCAATAATAGCTAAACATACAAATGCCTATTAATTTCGATGATATTGGACAAGCAGCAAGTTTTATAAATGTATGTTTTCAGAAACATGCAACTTATTATAGAAATATAAGTCTAGACTTCTGAGTGCTTAGTACTATATAAAAACAGACCTCCAGGAAGCCCAATTGCCTCATCCAACAACCAAAAACAGATTGTCTTGACGTAGGAAAGTAAGGAGACCCAACAAAGAAGTTAGAAACATCCTTTATATTCGCTCTTTGAATATTTTTTGACTTAACCTTTCCCGTTTTAATATCTAGTCGGATCCTATTTGAGACATGAAACATTGCCGAGTACGCGATAATCAAACAAAATAATATTACTGTAAGTACATTTTCATAAATGACAATGCTGGGACTAGTATTAGTGAAGTCTATTTCGCAATATAAATTTAATAACCGAACGGAAGTAATGAATCACGCATAGATACTATCAAAGTACCCGATGAATCACAAACGCCTGGGAAATTAAATGTCATTGTTTAGATACATTACTTTTGAATCTAGTGGTAAAAATTGATAGCAATCGAGTTGCCTCGAGTTGCGGTTCTGATTGGATTTGCTGTTTTGTGGTATGGGTTACCGTTATACAACTGTCCGAGATGTATCCGGTCTTAGATTCACATAGTATCCGAATAATTCGAGTTGGACATCAAACTTACGCCTTGTGTAGTTGTTACATTCAATTTTTTATATTGATTTTGAATAGGAAGTAAAGAAATCTGCTTTTAAAAACGTGGCTATCGCTTTAGTGACGTCTAAAAGGAATTATAGTCTGTTATTTTGAAATGCAGATCTCCACAGAATAGTTTCTTCTCCCCGAACTAAACATGTACGTGGTGCATCAGAATATAAAGTTCTTTTTTGTTATCGACATTAACCTAAAACTTAAAACACAAGCCACAGAAGTCAAAACTTACAGTTGGGAAGGCGCGATAATAGTTCAAAAATTAATTAATAATCAACAAAAAGAAACCCCTGTATCTTAACAATAAAATCCAAAATTGAATACAAGAAAAATAAATGAAAAAAGTTCGTGGAACCTGTTCCAAATTTAAATAAGCATGATACTGACGCATGTTGTTCACGCGAACCTACAAGATTTACCCCTACCAAATATCTAATATCCAAATATCGTCTAACGCGGCTAAATAAGTTTCCACTTTGAAAATTGAGAGAAAGTTATGACTTTATTGAAACACTTTAAAAGATTTAAGTATCTATTAAATTGTACGATAAAGTTTCATCTCGTAATAAAAATAGATTTTCTATTTGGTATATAAATCTAGGATAAAAGTAAATTTCCATTTAATTTTTCAATACTTAAGCTAAACTCGGAAAGGAATGTGCCTGTTTACATACAAATGATTGGAGTATATATTGAGCTTTGCTACACACGCCAACCATATGCTTATAGTCCTCAGCTATCAGCCTAGGATCTAATTCTAGTGTTTCGTGGAAAAACCAGATACATGCACGCCACTTGACGCCCCTTTGTTGCGTTGAAAATCGATAGCCGCTCACAAAATCAACTTCATTAATACGCCATACACACACGTATCGTTATTACTACTTATAGTGTGTGTATGAGATAATGTATATTTATGTTTTATGTATAAGCAGAGGCGGATGCGGTATTGTGATTTGGGCGGCTAGACCCCTATTTAGGGGGCTTGTGTTAGCAAGATAAATAAAACGTACTCAACATTTTACACAGCTTAATGCATGGCAACGTAGTGTAATGCTGGTTATTTTAAAATTTGACACAGAATAACTCTGATGATTGTTGTTCCTAGTCCTGTATGTGTTTACTACCATAATTTTAAACTGTTCATAGTAAAATTCAGTTTGTATTACATGGATTATTTACACGAATTGAATGATGAATTTGATCCTGCAACTTCATGTACTAAACCGTTAGACTATTTGCATTTCGCAATCTAATTAACCGGACGGAAGTAATGAATCACATACTATACGTAGATACAAAACTACTGTTATGATTTATTGCTATTTAGTCCTGTTTATTTCGCTAGTTAATTGTAATGTGTAGTGCAACACTCTTATCAGATGTTTATCGATGTACGGCAGTGTGGAATGTTTCAGTATCTCCAAGTTCTAGAGGTTCAGTAGGTCTATTATTGTGTCTATCTCCATTGGTGACTCGGTTTACAGGTTTAGTTAAACTTGTACTGGTATGAAGGTTGCAAAGGTATCATTTGGGTCAAACATTTTTATAAAGACTCAAAATTTAGCGGCTACTAATAAATCAGATTAACCGTACTTTATGTTTTTCGGGTTAGTTTGTTTTACGAGACTTGCGTAAGATTATGTTTGCTTGAGTTATGTCTGCGGGAAGACGGGCTATTGTGTGTAGGATTTACGATTTCTATTGTGTAGGAAGTAAATTCTAGTCGATTTAGGATTTGCATTTTACTACTTTGTTTTATTATTTCATCAAAAAGTTAAAGACTATGAATATTTATGAGGAAAAGTGAGTGGCAGTATTGGAAACGTCTTAGACGAACTTATATCAACACAGTGAACCCACTGTGAATAGGTCACGTAATATGGGTATGTTCCCTTACTGCTTGTGCTAAGATCGTAATGTGTTTTATTAAGAAAGCTATTGAGATTCTTTTTCTTTGTACATGTAAAAAAAATGATCTGAAAAACCAACTCTTAAACAATTCACTTGAAGGTATTGTATGTGCTTCATATAAACAATGGATGTTGAGACTAGAATTGGGAAAGGTATGCTTCGGTAATTCGGGCATGCGGAAAGGATGAATGAAGAGAGAATAACGAAACAAATTTATACTGCAAAAGTGAGTGGCAGTGTTGTTAGGGGACGCCCTAGGAGAACTTATATCGATCAGATTAGTGACATACTAAAAAAGAGCGATATAAGAAGCACCTATAACCGATGAGCATGTAAGCGTAGATGTATGAATGTAGAAGAAGCGAGAGAGGTGTGCCAGGATCGTGCTAAATGGAAATCCCCGATCTCCGTCTACCCGTCTGGGTTACGGGGGTGAGTACATATTTATTTATTCATATTATATGCAATTTTAAATTGCATAATTATCCATAGGATTTTCCATCACGTTAACTTTCATTTGAAACAAACCTTGTAAATTATATAGTGATGTATTCATACAAAACTGCACTATCAAAACTGTAGCAGATCGGATACTTCAATTAAAATTTATTTTGACATCGAAGGTGTATATTTCGAATGAATTTTACGCACGCATTGCGTAGCGATCAAACGCTGGCCCAATTTTGTTTAAAATATTCCGACCGACAGCTGACGGTGGTATCCAAACCACATCAATGAGATGGTTAGACTGACGGTCTGTTTGTTTTGTATCGAATCGAGATAAATGTAATCATTAAAGTCAGTTTACGAATTCCACCTTGGCCCTGATTGTGAAATCATCGGGTATTGACCAATGTTACTTCAACATCGATCGACACACGATTCGTTTTCGTACCTTGTTCTATACACTTTTAGTTATAAATTGACTAGCTATTGCCCACGGCTTCACAAGCATTCGTTACTTATTTAACTTTCTGAAAATTTTCTAACTCAATTTCGCGTGTAATAACTTTGAATTGTAAGTAAATGCCAAAAGGTTGTTATTGCCATAGGCATGTCATATCATGTAACAAAATGTCCATCTCCAGTAGATTTATTTACCTATCCTTCGGGAAGTTTTTTCTTTTTCGGAATAATTTACCCATACCATGTCATTTTCTGTACCCCTGTCAATGTGTGTGCAGAATTACATGATGATAGGTCGAGTAGTTAAGGAGTTAAAGCGTAACAAACAAACAAATTCATAGTTGAATTCATCGTATAATACTAGTTAGGATTAGAGGTATTTAGTTCAAGATGAAATATTTTTTAAACACAAATAATTGATAAATTAGAAAGTATTAACTTTTCCATGGAAGATTCACACATTTGTATTTTTTTTTATTCTTTTATTTGTTAGTGTTGGTAATACTTAAAAAAACCGTCCCTATTTATAAAGATTTTGATCCCATTATTACTAAATTTTAATGGAAGAATATTTAGGTAGATATGTTAGAAATGTGTCTTAAATTTCGTCTTTTCCCGTGTCAGATCACAACTCATCAATCTCCCGTTCTTTGTTTAAAACAAACCAAATGTGAGTATGCTACATAAATATCCCGTCGCCTCGCTTACCGCTCGCCGCCATTCCTGTCATACCGCTGCGTCTATTTACACTCACATCTCCTGTAAAGAATTAATCAGACGTCGGCAATACAGAGGCGGCGGGCGTTTCATTCTATTTAGCCAAGCGTTGCGAACAAACGCAGCACTCAAACGCGCTCTGTGCGTGGTAACGAAATCATTTGTAGGATGAAAACTTCTGGAAGTGACTCTTGATAATATTTATTTAACAGTGGTAGGCGGCACGACTGTTTCACGAATGGCTCGACCGGTCAAATACTACGACCGAACAGAAGATAGGCGTGAAGTCGAAGTATTCTGCGTTTCGTATGACGATGTAGGTGCCGGGGATCTGGTTCTAGTCCTCTTCCACCTTCTATCCTTTTCTTATAAGGATGGGATTGGAGGGGAAAAGGATGTAATATGCATAAATATTCTGCATAATATTTATACTTTTGTTTTGTTCGACACATCGCAGTAAACATTCGGAATAAAGTATAATTTATTTTTATGCAAAAGTATAAAGTTTAAAATAAAGTAAGTTACCTACGTTATTTTAAACAAAGTATGGTTGGCAGCCCTAGCTAAATGTCTTCTCTCGGATGCCTGTGCATGTAGTTAAATTCTTAAGATGACATACTATATTTAAAAACATATATTTTATAAGTATTTATCACCTCATTTATCTACAGTTCTTTGCAAGGTCTTTCTTAATTAATTCATAGCATATTCCAGTTTTTCTACATTCGTGTTACCGCTTTAATTAAAAACGCGGCGGTTGTTTTTATATCAATTGAAGAAGCGATTCGAAATGCCAACTGTTAATAAACTATTGTACGTTTTATTGTTTGATTCATTATTATTTAATAATAAACAATAAACAACTAAAAGATATACGTGAAAGCAATGCAGCTCTTTGTTTTATTGTTTATTTTTGTTTGTTCCATATTGCTTACATTTCAAATAGAGAGTACGTTGGTTTGACTTTTAAGTAATGTCTGTAGAACAGAGCTTTCTTTAGAAAAATAGTGAAGCTTTCTTCTGTCTGCGAGCAGAATCTGCAGTTTTATTAGCAAATTTATTTATTTATTTAAGGATTCATACAGAAACAATAAGATTAAAATGAGACAGGGTACTATAAAGTATAAAAATCAATACTAATGTTTGATTCACATTGTCTCACTGATGTTGATTAGCATTAAATCTATGCGATTTTTGAATATTGAGATTGAATTAAGGACTATACATTAAAAGAAAAATAAGGACTGCCGACAGAAGTAAAACCTCAAAGCAGGTGGCAAGGCGCGACGACAGTTAAAAAATCAATAAATAATTAACAAAAATAAACCCTTGTATCTTAAAAATAAAATTCAAAATTGAATACGAGAAAAATAAATGAAAAAAAAAAGTTCGTCGAAATTCGTCCAATTTCAAATGTTGTTCACGCGAACCTTCCCCTACTAAATATCGTCTAACGCGACTTAAGAAGTATTCACTTCAAAATTAGATAAGACTAATTAAGGACGAATACATATCGAGGTAAAACAATAAATTTAAAGTAACCGTTAATACAATGCAAAAAAATATAAGATATTTATATTTTTAATCGATAATATTGTCGTTGCAGAATAAATTGATTATTAATTCGACATTCAATCGGAGAACAATGACGTCTTCATACATAATACTACCTGTTACCCGCGGCTTCACAAGATTTGATTTCGAAATATAATTGTAACTTGATATCGCATATATAATTATAAAAATGTCGTTGGGAACACTGAAAGCGAAAGACCAACACGATGGACCGATAGAGTAAAAGACTAGACATCCTCCAAATGTTACACGGTGGTAAGAGACGCGCTAGACAGAAACCGATGGAAGCAGACCACGAACCTCAGATATGAGGGACCAACCCTGTAGAGAGATGTCAAAGCATTATCACCATGGAAACCGATATTAGGTTATCTTTTGCTCTCCCTCGGGTATTTTTTTTTGGGTGAAAGGTATACATATTCTGCTTTTGGCGTTAAATCGTTACAAACAATCCTACATTCGATTGTTAACAACAAAACAAATATCAAGCCAATGGTTCGGAATAAAATAATTGACGTGCTTTTGTTTTGATCTTCGTCCTTTGACAGAATTCCAATAATGGCAATGTGAGCAAAACGAACTTGTATTTACCGTTATCTAATCAAGAACAATATTTAAATGAGGTACGCCTGAACAAGGAGTCGATTTGATCTCTACTGACTAATGAAGCTAATTCTCTTTATGAATATTTACAAATTTTTCCAAGAATTATTGATAAATAAATTCTTAACACATTGTACATTTTTCTTGTTAGTCATGTAGTAGAAAGTTTATTAGACAATTTGGTTAGCAGAGTATTAGTACTACCCGCGTTGATCTATACAAGTTAAAAATAAAATTTCCTGACAACTTAACTAAAGGGGCAATAATTCTGGGTTAATAAGCATTTTATTTTGTGTTTTAGTCCTTATTAATGATTGGTAAAATTTAAAATTAGCTATTTAATGCTAATAATTATTTGGATTGTTATAGTCCATAATCATTACTAAGAGAATTAATTAGTTTTACGTTTTGTTATCAAGTTAAAACAAAATCATTCCTCTTGACATGTTCCCACGTTTAAATGAGCGTACCTCATCAACTCGTTTACTTATTCTACGACTCTCAATCGTCATCGCACTAGTCCTTCCTTGCTGATCTTTCACGCAATCCATTCATCGTTTCTCAGGTCTTCCTCTACCAACATATCCCTACCATAAAAAACGTAGATAAATAAAACGACTAATTATTACTGAACCATGTTATCATATTAAAGGAACGTAAATAAATAAAAATAACGCATGAACTATAAATAGAATTAACCGCCATAGACGGACTGCAATAGAAAATGAAGAAACATATCTGAATACATACCACAGCACTTTGTAAATGTAAACATGTAGGTGAATTTGTAAATTGTCAAGCGGAGATTCATTGAGATCGCGGCACTGAGAGAGAACAACTTGTGAACTTGTCTGGGAACAATTTTTAAAAGCAATGTTCTGTCTGCAAACTCCCACAGGAGCGTCGGGAGGCGACAGAGCTCTGCCTACAGGGTGTTGCTTAGTTACATCATGTATTCGTACAATAGACAATTCAATAAGAGTTGATAAAAGTTTTGTGTCTCTCGGGAAATATTCAAAAGACGCTGAAGTATTATACGAAATGTTACAAACAAGGTAATCAAAATGTTCCGTTCATAAAACACAATATGTTATATTCTCTGAGACGTAAAGAACTTTTGGAATGATTGGAAAAAATTGCCAGAGTACTGACGGCAATTCAGGTACGGTAGATTGGGTATATATTATGATAGCCAATATTAAGTCGGATTATGACCAAGTAATAATGTATACCATTACTAATGGAAATCCATGAACTCAGCCTACCCCCTTGCGTTACAGGCTTAGCGCATATTTATTTATTTTACTTATATTAGAGGAGGCCTGAAAGTAGCGTCAGTGACAGAGAAATGGAGGTGCAAGAAGTGAGCGTGGTACCGAAGGAAGTAATGAGAATGAACGGATGTTTACAAGGGTAGAGGAAGACTGAAGAAAGTATGGATGGACTGTGTGAAAGATGACATTTGTAAAACGGGCGTGAGTTCTGGTTTGACGCCTGATCTGTTAGAGAAGTATATACCGTGCCGACACCACATAGGAAAAGGACAGGAAGATGATGTTGATTTTGTATTTTATTTATTTTATCCTGTCCATTAAGCTTCCAGTTGAAATAATTCCGGAGGCTTTTCCAGCGCTTCTGAAGTTCTCTAACTGTAACGTTAGAGTGAATTTTGTTCGAGACAAAGTTTGTTACTGCTCAGACACAAAATATAAAACTGTGTTTCAAGTTCCACTCGAAAAATGTTCCCCAAAGCAAGTCCCTGTTGCCGCTAGTTGGAAATTATTTCGTTGCGACCGCTCCGCACTAAATAAAACATGTACAATGTGTACGAGTTGTAAGACTTTGCTTTCACGGTACATCATTTGAATTGAATTTGTCGAACATTTGGTATATCTGAGTTGAGTGTTACTTACAACTTCTTTCCAGTCAACAACAATCTTCTAGCAACCTATAGTTTTATTGATCTAAAACATCTACAAAAAGGTAATTTAATATAGAAGTTTTCCTCTCTTGCTGCAATAGCAGCTTCAATTTGTCTCGGCATGTTGCAATGGATTTCGTGAGGTATATTCCAACTCAGCGCCACTCTCATTCTTTAGCTGTCTAATGTTTTACATCAGAAAGTAATATCCTATATTAGCTCTATTGGAATGAAGCAGTGACTTGATATGATGAATCCCAACCTTTGCTTTTGATACCTGAAACAAATGACCAAAAAATATTCGTGGTTAATTCTTGATTAATCGCAATACGCTCAACAGCTGTCGCTGTTGGGTTTTGAACAATGTAAATCGCTACTTATTTCTTTCTATCACAACTGGATTAAAACGTCTGGTCATCACAAAATAAGATAAACGGTTTCATATAGCTGCTAACTTCAGATAGTAACACACCAATACCATCTACTCGGAACAACAGTTTTAAACTAAACTTGTGATGAGTAAAGGTTCCTTACAAAAAAATTGTCGGTCGCTCGGTCAATCGTCGGCTGCACATTGGATATCATGGTCTGCGCGCACAACTGAAATTGTTAATTGTAAATTTAACTGCTCATGTATCTAGCATGGCCACTAAATGAAATTCATTAGGATACTAAGATCTGAGTAATTTTATCTATCTTTTGGACATTGATGACGACGCTGGTACAAAATCACTTCATTACAGTGGGTTTTTGCATTTTTCCTAGACGCTTGTTTGATAGGATAGATTCTTGATGTATATTTAGCCGGCAGTGGCTAGATTTGATGATACTAAGTCCTATAATGCATTGGATGTTTCTAGTGTAATACATATTACTATACACTGAATAGCGATCCTTGGGATTGGTCTTTGTCCGCTAGACATTCATTCGGTTATGTAATACTGCTTCATGTGTTATTTTTTATCTCCCGAAGGTCGACCATTAGTTTCGTTAGCCTCATATTTTGTAAGTTTCATAAAAATTGTACGGACACGAACGAGCAAATTATGCATGCGTATTAAGATTTGTGTCTCAGATAACATTTATTACGTGATGTATGTGTAACGTACTGCGATTTTATTATTCAGATGTATGCCGACTGGAGTCATAGTATTGTGGTAAAGCAATCATATTGTATGTGTTTTTTTTTTAAATATATTCTCGACTAAAATGGTAAAGTATCTTAGTAAGAAATAAGGACATTAACGATAGTTTTATTAAGTTTTGTAAATATGTTGCAGGAAAAGTTTAAGAGAATATAACTAAGAGAAATAAAACTAAACTAAACAGTGTATTTGAAGGGCATTCGGTGGCTAAAATGAACGACGTTTTCTACCACAAAATTAATTTATGTACAATTTTACGCTCATTACGGAATGTTTCGTTAGTTTGACAGTTGAGGAGAGAGCGACCTCTATCGGACACAACTATTCCACACTTTTTTGGTGGAAGTTTCCACAGATTGACAACACAATAGTCAAGCCCGTCAACACTGTG
>JWHW01031632.1:37294-47300 GCA_000931545.1 Papilio glaucus | reverse complement strand
TCGATCAGATTAGTGACATACTAAAGAAGGGCGATATAAGGAGTACCCGTAATCTAGGAGCTTGTATGCGTAGATGTATGGATGTTAGAAGAAGCGAGCGAGGTGTGCCAGTATTGCGCCAAATGGAAATCTTTAATCACTGGGCACCCCTCTGGGTTACGGGCGAGGCGCATATTTTATTCTCTATTTTACTTACGTATGAAGGTAATTAAAATATTATTAGATAAATATGGTATCTAAATAATTTGATATTAACGAAAATGACATTTAAAATCTTGTTTCATGAAGCGATGCCTTGCTGAATAAACTAACTAATATATTTTAAAAGATATTTCTCATGGATATCGAACCTAAACCTTCCGAGCCAACGTGGACTTACAAAACGAACTATGAAGAGTCTCCGGAGACTGTTCTTTTCTCAATAAAAAATTAAAATGATAAAAAGATAATAATAATACCATATATTTTATTATTATTATTAAACAAATATGGCGGTCTTATAATAAATACTATTAATACATTTTTCTTTTGTCCACAGTGGAAGTCGCGATGGTGTGTTATGAGGAAACTGTCGCCAGTAGCAGGTAAGATTTTTTATCCTTAATTCTTGGTAAAGTCACTTGTTTGTTTGCGGCCTACTACTATGAAAAAGGTGCCATACCTTCTGACTTTAGGTGACAGGTCACGTTACGTATGGTTTCACTCAATCGTCCTTTTTCTTGACTACAAATAGATATCAAAAGCTCACTATCGTCAGGAAAGCACCACACTCGTCTAAGATACGGTAAAGGACATTTATACCCTCATCTGTTATTTAATCAGGACTTAGATTATATGTTAAATATACATTAATAAAACACAAGTAACCTACCCAGCTAAATCTAGGACCAACACTTGAATCGCAAAAACAAAGTTAGGTTGAACCCCTGCGTAAGTCACCGTTGGCGATGTTAGAGGTCAAGTTTATGTAGACGTACAATGAATTATTAGACTTGAGTTCGATTTGAAATCCACATAAACTGATACTACTATCAACTACTATACTATACTACTAGTACTATAACTCAACCTAGCGCCTTCTAGAAGTAATTAAATGAAGGACGTTCAACTTCTTATCGCGTATGCTCAGGTAACGAATCAGTCTGAACGACAACAAAGTACCATCAATAGAGCGTCCCGAAACAAATTTATTTTCGCGGCTAATCCGTACCAGTGTTGGAGGGGGCCATTAAGCATGGAGGGGAGATAAGGAAGCCCGCGCAAACCGTAATGTTTCGCCGTGAGTATAACTGCCGATTACGTATACCTACGTTCTTATTTCACTAGGGGGAGACTAAGTCGCGAGTTTGTATTTTACGTCTGCCATTTGGTCGTTTGAAAACAGTTACTATCATATTATTTAAATACCTTCGAGTAACATCAACGTTTTTATGAAACAAGGTGGCAATCGAGGAAGCGGGTTTTCCTTTTTCCAATCCATCCTATCCCCAGCCAATCCTCTTCTCCTTCCCATCCTATCCTCATTAGGAACGGATGGAAAAAGGAAGAGGATTAAAATTAGGCCACCTACACCACAGGTGAGGTGCGTTACTCATCAGACAAAACGCAGAATACTTCTACTTCACGCCTGTCTTCTGTGAGGTCGTGGTATTTCACCAGTCGAGCCGGTCCGTTCGTGCAACAGATGTTGTTGTTTCGGGCCCTACCACTGGTTTACTCAATATGTATATTACAGAGAATAGTAACTCTTCGTGCTTATTCACTAACGCTCGCTTTCAATCCGACTAACGAGGAACGACAAGAGGAAGGTTTGCTTGCAGTGTCAAGTATGTGGAACATATTTTGCACGAAAATTACACGTATGTTACTTGTTGTCTGCAGTGTACGTGTAATATAAACAACTTTAGAAGAGAGTGGATCTTATGAAAGTTGTCTTTGCTCTAGATCTTAAGATCTTTCGTGTCCACATCATCATAGGCCGTATAAACCTGATACCATACATGTCATACATAACTCCCGACGTTCAAGTGTATCATATAGCTTATTAATAAAGAGTACTTTAAACCTTGATGCAAACTTCAAACAACATACTTGATTCACCGAAAGTTTCTCGAACTCCGTTCACCATTATAACATAACTACAGCTAATTTCCTGAGCTTAATTAACAAACTTACTAGCCATGCAGTTTGCTTAAGCCTTGCTTAAGTATCCCCACCTCCCCCCTACGGCCAAGCTAGTCCTTATCTATATAAATTAGTCGTATCTTGAACGGAGCCGCGTGTTGGCGATATCTGGGCACCAGACATTTAATTTCCTGTCTGTTTCCCTCCGATCTGAGGCAAAATAAAAAAGTGCTCAAATATTAGGGTGGTGGTGGAAGGGTTAATGGTGAAAATAACGTCTTCCACGGTACAGTCATTGACAACGGTATTCAAACAGGTAACGGTGAGGTAACGGTCCCCTCCACTCAATTATTGCTATCATAACTTTTCTTATCCATGTTATTGCATAAACAACTTTTAACAACGATTGTGGCCAAATTACTTCTAAAACTTTCAGTACAATCGCTTATTTGATGTTATCTTTATATTGCCTCATAAATTCACTTCTAGTTTGTTTGTACTGTCCTTGTACGTTAAAAGCAACCTTATTTATATCGTACATAAAGACTGTTTTTAGTTACTCGTGTACCGAACTTGTTGATGCTGGCGATGAAACAATCATCTCTGTATTGTGAAATTATTACATAATACATTTGTAATTGGTCATTTGGAAGATTGGTATACAGCTGGCCTTGTGGTTGGAATCGGCTAGCTCCGACTAAAAGCTTTCCTAATCGGTCGTTTTATTTCAAGTAAATGTATTTAAACTTAATAATTTACCTAAAAGTGACTTAAAAATGTTAAGCAAAGATAAAGGTTGGATTAAGTTAAGCATAAGTAAGTTAGGGTTTAATTTTCAATTATTATTCCGTATGACATTTTTATTTGTAATCGATTTTTTTATTTTATCACGTAGAGTCACATATAGCATAGTTGTCGACTAACTTTACATACATTCTATCCAGAGTCTAAGCCAGTATTGCCAATCACATAAACTGGCAATAGCCAAGATATACTAAATAATTATAATTTTAATTAAGGTTTCATCAACACAAAAGTTCTCCACAGAGCTATAAAGTTAGTCCATGTGTACCAAGAGCTCAGTTATCAAAGCTCTCGCTCGAGCGACGCTGAAAATTGAAACTTCGCCGTCGTTCTCCTGAAATTTTTATGCGCGCTGCCTCGGCGATTTAACTCGACGATGCCATCGCAGTAAATACATGCTCATTTTCTATACGCTCGCTTCGCTAACCTTGTAAAATTATTTCATAGCACAAAACGGTGTTTTTATAGAAGAGAGTATATGCAATGGGTCACCTAACGTTAAAATCCACCAAGGGTACTGCAGAGGCTTTGGGGGATGGAGTTCCTCTTGCCCTTACGTATTTCAATCAGGTTCATAACTACCTAAAAAAGTGTCTTGAATAGTTGAAGTCGAATAACATTTTTTAAACCAGTTACGTAGAACTGCGAACAGAGCTGTGTCGAGCCATCAGTTTTTCGGGGGCTTAAACCCCTAAGCCCCCTTCCTCGAATCTGCAACTGTTATAAGCATGCGGCATAAATAAACGTGCCCAAAGAAATACAATTTCACAAAACACCAACACAAAGATAAAGCTCAATACATTTCTAGATTTGATGTCATAACTATATACTATTAACATATTGCCTTATACGCAAGTGATTTAAATCACTCAATTATACATAAGCTGATCAAGTCATATATAATCATTAGAGGAACTTGTATGTCATCATTGCATAGTGTTTATATATATGTCCATGACGTCACAGCCGTGGACGAGCGGTTCTCAGAAGTGCGAAGGTAACGCTGGGGCCTTCCCGCTCACCGCATACATTACAATACCTAATGAATTCATTTAAGTATATTACCTTGTACTTATTTATTAGACCCTAGTTTATTGAAGAACATTTTCCTTGCTTAACTGCAGCTTAAATTAACTTGAGAGCCTTTACCATCACTATCCACATTCGTAGTTAGTTTGTTGCACCAATTTTTTTTTTGAATTCTCTTCTACGAATTAAAAAGACATTAAGATTAAGTGTGGGACTGTTTATGTACATTTTGTACAATATGCTATCTGCTTTGAGTGACTAGTCATAGTTTGACTTCTTGGTCACCAACTTTCGTGACCCTAAAGTTTGCCTAGTCTAGTGCCCTAAAGTGACCTAGCTAGAATGTTATCACCGTTACAGGAGCGTCCTTGGATACGATGCTAAATTAGCACTATTGGATGAATTGTCTATCCATTAAAGGTAGGCAACCCTTATGCATCTCATTAGCTTGCTGCAGATTTCTATGGGTAGTGGTCACTTAACATCATAATAGAAACCGCATGCTCGTTGACCACCTTCGGCTATAAAAAATAGGCTTCTTGTAAATTGAAAGAAAAAAAAAGTTATCGTAACTGACGATCTTCTAGAGTTCATGGATGAGGATAAAGCGATAATGATAGCGTTCAAGATTCTGCAAGATGACGTTATAAAAATAAACATACCTCACGCCCGTAACCCACAGGGGTAGGCAGAGATTATGATGTCCATTTGGCGCGATCCTGGCACACCTCTCTCGCTTCTTCTATATCCATCTACGCATACAAGCTCGTAGATTACGGGTACTCCTTATATCGCCTTTCTTTAGTATGCCACTAATCTGATCGACATAAGTTCTCCTTGGACGTCCTCTGCCAACGCTGCCACTCACTTTTAATGTTTCTGTTAGTGAACGGCATCGCAATACTTAAAAATGACCGTTAGGCGGTTAATTAGTGAAAATTGTGGAGGAGATGTGTTGTGTTGATAATTAAGATTTTAATGTGCGATACGAGCGAAGCGTAGTGTTACTTTTATAAGCACTTATGTCTTGCGTTTCAGCTCGTATAAACCCCTCCAGATCTAAATCCACTCCTCTTATTTGTTTACTACATACTTCATCAAATTGTTATTCCTCTTCAATTTATTATTCTGTACTACAAATCGAATATGTGTTTGTAACCGTAATAATTTCATTATGCCACGAAATTTAATATGAAATCATTTTATTATGTGAAATAATATTTTTTTATATTCTTAAATCGACTACACAAGGATTTAAGCAGGTAGATGTTGATTTACAAAATTATTAAAGGATATATTTGTGTTCTTTTAATATAATTATGAACCAAGCATACAACTGCAAGATCTCAAGATACCTTGAGCTCATTCTGCATAGACCGGAGCAGAAATAATAATTGAAATTAAGAACGTACTTCGCCAGCAACTTTGACATTGGGACATCTGACACCTCAGTCTCCTCGTGACCATGAGCACTGTAAAGTACTCGAAACATCGGGAATCAAAAATATCGTATAAATATAAAAAAGTGTTTAACTAGTTTTTAAGGACATCACCGCGCGCAAAGCTGCGGATAAAAGCTAGTTAATAATGTTATAGATTTCTAAAGTAAATATAATCTGTCTCATAATCCGTTAGCTGTGTGAGCTATGTCTCCGTTAGATATGTGAGTACATACTAGCTATGTGCTGCATACGCCACTGAACTTACGTTGTGTGTGAACTACGGCGGAACACTGGCCAATTTTATTTTCAGTCCGCAACTAACAGCATAGTCCGGTCACCTGTCATGGAACCTGCTTTCACGTTACTATTTTTCTTTTCCATTTGTTTGCTAAGGGTTAGGACATGCGGCCATGTTCGTTAAATGGACAGTATTTCGTCTTTTTTAATCTAGTTTTCCGAGAATATAATGTATAATACATTTTAATGTTTTACTTATGCCTCTGATAGTTAACATGTATAAATAAGGACATGTGTATACCTTATTTCACAGCGAGGTGCAATTTTTGTCAACAAAGGTTTATACGTTAAAATTTGTGAATTTCATAGCCAGTAACATTAGCCATCCACATTACACAATTGAATTTCACTTTATCCGATTAAAGTATAAAAACTGTAAAGGCGCCATGTATGGTAAATGACGTTTGTTTGTTTAAAAAATATATATCTTGCTATGCTTGGCACAAAGGACTGGATTTGCTTCACCGACAAGAGCGGAAGGGCACCATAATTAAAGACAATTTAGTAACTTACATCAATATCGTGGCAACTGGAGATTTTAAATACGAAGGCTTCTCATGGAATCAGCACTTTAGTTTGACCAAAAAACACCGCTGGGCTCTTCAACTGTTACTATTTTCATGTGGCGAGACAGAACGTCCATTATACACACACAGATATATATGGTACGGTATTTAGCTGACATAAAAAGAACTATCTTTCTGCTCTTTCTAAAAAATGGCAAGAAAAATAAGTTTTTTTTTTTTTATAAGAGAAGGGGGCAAACGAGCGGCGAGAACACTGAGGTGATCAACGTCGCTTTAATTTAAATCAATTTAACCAATCCATATCAAAGTTTGATATGGATTGGTTAAACTAAGACAGATTAATATATTTATTCTAAATACATATTACACATTATTAATGGCGTTACATAAAAGTTTATTTCAGTTATAAATGTTATATTTTTTCTCAACTTTTATGAGATTCGAGATTTATATTGAATTAATGTGGAGAGGCAATTTTTCATAAGATTTGATGAATTATATTTGTTAATGTTATAAGCCCACGCCTCCGCTTTAATCGAGCTCGAGGATGATGGATTGTATTTCATTAATACGGAAACTGTGAATTCTGGTTCCATTATATTCACACTAGCAACCCGCACCGGCTTCGCTCGGGCAGATAGATAAAATCCCTTCAGTAGTTTTTTAGTTTCCGGTACAAACAATCAAAACCTATGTTATATTAGTGTGCACACCCGATGTTTTACAGGTTACATTGTGAATTTTCGCAGGAATAACAACAACAAGAAGACTATAAGACCTTTACAAGAAGGACTAGTACAGCATCATAGTCAATGGTTTTCCAGTTATCTTTACTAACCATACAGTTCAATAGAACAGAGAATGAATGTGATAAAAAGTCCTTGCAACTTTTTAAAAGTACATTAATCTACAGGTCCAACTACTTCCAGATTCCCCGACACTATCTTCATACGATACTGAAGGGACTGACAAATTAGATTTGCGATGTCGATGTCCCCTACCTATGTAAGTCGAGACTATTACAAAGACGAATATCATAAGAGACGTGAGATCCACTCTTAATATAGCGCCGGATCGCTCTTGACACCGACCGAGCTCTAAATATACCGTAGCTCAGTCCACACAGAGTACGCTATGTACAGAGACAGTGCAGTTTAGTGATTATTTTAATTAATAGAGTGCTAATGTAGTACAGAAAAGGACATAAGGGTACATTATATATAGATTTTTTCGTATCCTGTTAAGTGTTCGTAATTTATTAATTTTATTTACTGTTATTCTTTGATAAAACGTGGATGATGTGTTTGTAAATATTTATTAAAAGTGTCATAATGTCTGTGTGTTGATTAATCTGTGCAATAGTCGAGTGTTTTACCAAGAAACAAATGTGACATCAGCTTTTGAGAATCCGAGAGTTAGCGAAGGTGCGAGTGATGCGGCTATTCTGATGCTATAAATCTGTCAGCGAGACGCTTTGTTTATCTGTGGTTGCGTTGCATAAGCTCGCTGGTCGAACTTTGAATAGCTCAAAGCTATTTCTCAGTGAACGTGGGGACTGTTATATCTAATCGGTTATTACTTTGAAGATAGTTTTATGTCCAAATATACGATCTATTTAAATTCGGATTAAACAAAACTAAATAAAAATAAAAGGGACACGTTTACAGACTAAAAGTAAAAGGTAAATAGTTAATATGCTCTTTAAAAAACTTTTATTTTTCTTAAAATGTATACCATTATTTTTTTTACTTTTACCTTTTTTATAACTTTTTTCTGTATCTATCAGCCGTTAGGGACGAGAGGCACCTAGTGGAGCGGGTCACCGCAATTACCAGACAGTACAGTCAGAATATTACCTTTTTCTACCCAAGTAGAGTTAAAAGGCGTGAGAGTTTTAAGGAATCGATGTGTCCTGAATAAAGTGAAAGTACCATTTTTCACTAAATAATATTTAATTCTCACGGCACCGTAATGCTGAATGTTTGGACATTATTTCGATTCTCTAATTTAGCCTATAATGCACATTATCTTAAGGTTTATATTACAACAGCTTTGATTTCTATAGTACTGTTTTAAGAACTATCTTTAAATAAATACATTTTATCTTAATATTTGTAATTTGCGAATTTAATGTTGTGTAAGTATAATTTCCGTTATTGGACAACAGCACGAAATGTATATTTATTGACAAAATGTAAGGAAACGGTAAATCTGCGAACAAGAACCGTAATGTCTTTATCTTTATTAAATTATTTACATCGCACACAGTTATTAAGAATGGTTAGCTAGTTAGTTCATTATAAGCTTTGAAAAAGAGATAAATTAAAAAAGAGATAAATTAAAAACGCATAATAGATTTCAAAACTAAGAAACACGCAAGTTCCGTTACTTTAAAATTAATTTAAACACATAGATGGCGTTATTATCAATCACAATCGCAAATCCTGAAGATCGTTGTAAAGATTATGGGACACGATAAATTATTACATTGTCCTCGGCCATTGATAAGTGTGCTTTTGAAATTAATCTAACGTTTTGAAGGGACCACAAAGATTCCGTTACATGCAAACAAACGAACAAACATACTTACCACCGAGCAGTTAGTAAATTGTATGAGTCCTAAATTTGACGTCAGGATTCCCATCTCGCACGCTTTCGTCACACACAATCCCTTCTTCCATAACTATTTATCTAGTATATATTTAGTAAATCAAAAATCGATATTCAAAAAAGAGCAAACTCCTTAAAAGCCAGCAACGCACCTCCAGTTCCTCTGCTAAGTTGACAATAGAAGATGACATAAGCTGCTGAATACTATACTATTTAAAATACTCATATGATTTTAACTTCAAGTACAAGGAAATACATAAAAAAGTATCTCCTTGTCATTTTATTGGTCCTTTGTTGCTAAATGTAACACTCAATACATACAAATGTATAACAAACAATAAGATATAAAATGTGAATTGCAATTCTCACATACACTTTGTCATTATTTACATTGTATACATAATGTTAATATAATCGTGACAAGACTTATACAGAAAATGACAACGCATGACATGTTTGCGAGTACGAATTATGTAAGGGCTCATAATAGGCCTTTAATATTACAAGAAATATACATACGTCAGGCGTCTGCGGTCCGTTCGCAGTGCGACGACGCAACGGGTACCTTTAGTTTTACAATAGATTTAAGAACGACTGCTATACAGTGCATCAAATCGACGTGCGTTGTCGCAACGCGTAAACAACGCAATTATGCCTTAGAGACTGCTTACTCGAAACAATAATTTACAAACACTCAGATTTTACAGAAAAAACGTTTGTAATATAATTTAAAAGAGGGGCATTTACCATTTTATCACTTGTTAAACAAACACCTCCTAAAAACGACTTTAACGCGTATGTAAAAGGGAAAGATATGCCTTGCATGAACTATGCCATAAAACTTGTGAAATGTACCTGTTTTCGCTGACTCACATTCGCACACGGAAACCCGAAATGATAACGCGGTCGAAATAGTGATGTAACCGCGACAGGAAATGTGTTCATATTTATCGATGTCGATATTTATTTATTTATATAACTGTAACGGGATGCGACTAGTAATGCAGAACGCTCTGCGGTGCATATTTAACTAGCGACCTATTTGAATATGAGTTTTAAGTGGATGTATTGACCTAAATGAATCAATTAGTTTCTGTACATTCTCAATTACTATTGCCCGATGAAAAACAGAGCAATACCTAAATATTAATCACTCATAGAGTAACTGTACCG
>JWHW01031632.1:10931-25069 GCA_000931545.1 Papilio glaucus | reverse complement strand
TTTTCGTCGTCACATCGATCTTTATATATGGCCAATATTCAGTTTCTTAGTTAGAAAGTGACAGCAGTATTTTTATTATCATCAGCTAAATATAATTGTATAACATATATATGTCTATTAATCACTAAAATATAAAGAAATCAAAAGACTAATTTAGGTTAATTATTTAGACTGTTATGTTCCGCGTTCTAGTCTAGTAAATTAACAACAATTTGGTATTAACAGCAAGTAAATACTAGCATTTGGTCATCGTCCACACTCTCCGGTGATCACTGTCAGACTGACAGTGTGGTCTTCACCACAGAGTATATAGACTACAGCTAATATCACAGAGTCAAAGAAAAAAATGCAACGATGAACCTACGTTATCCAATTAATCTTGGTCATTTGAAGATTTATATACCTAACTTATAACCCATTCGTACACGACAAACATATCATACTAGGAAATTTGTACAGATCAACACTAGAACAATGTAAAACGGTCCGCATTGACATGGTAATACAGCGGGCAGTATGTAGGCCGGGCCTTTGTCCGCCGACCGCGTGCGTCTTAATACCGTCCTAGATAAATACAGCTCATAGCAAGCTTCCTTAATCCTTTGTTAACGAATTTATTATTCCCCTTTACTTTATTTTAAACTGAAACTTTAACCGGAATAAATAAATGAATATGTGCAGGCACATCGTCCAAAAGGTTACGCAGAGATAATGGATTTCCATTTGGCCAAATTTGTTTCGTTACTCTCTATTCATTCATTATTTACCTTACCCACCATATTGTCCTAAGATTATATAAAAAACACAACAAACTGAACCATGGTACCGCTCTTTCCTCTTCCTTCAACTCAAAATTTAGACCATATTCCAATAGGGATCAGTGGTAGAGCCAGTTGTACAACAGCAGGAGTTGTTATACCAATGGACTCAGACTCACTTAGCAAGCTATTCTACACCAGCCTTTAATGAGAAAAATAAAGCGCTAGATAGATGATACTATTGAAAAGTAATAAAATGTCGTTGAATGTACAAATAGTCAGTGTCACGCACTATGATGCCGTGAATATCACTATACTTAGCGAGTGAGGCGATAAAGTAATACCCCAGTCAATGCTTTTGACGGTAGACAAAATGGGGTGAACGCACTAAACGTTGGCCATAAACTATTTCCGCTCGATCGCCATAAGTATCGGCACACTGCAGGCCCGCTGACATTGTAAATAGATTCTATCTTCCTTAACGGCTCCCGGATTCGGGAGATCTTGCCAATAATGGCATCGGATAAATATTTACTTTTGCACTCCAGTTAGCGGTTCATCTCTATGGTATTTTCGTAATTGATGTTCTTATCGGGTTTTGGAAGTAGTCTATCTCTATCACGCTATATTGTATTGAAAGTGACAGCAGTACATTGATATGGGCCATCGTACTCATAACAATCAAGGTAATTATAATACTAAGAAACAAGAATAACGTTTGCTAGATTTTAAGGGAATAATCTACTAATAACAATACATTGGTACGGTGGATTTTTCAATATATAATTGATCTCATCTAAAATATCGAAAACTATATTATATAAGATACTAAAGACCAAGTATCTAGATTGATTAGTGACACTATACACCTTTAACAGTGTTACCATGTAGGATTGTCGAAAGTCCTTATTATTCTCCCGTTAAAACACATCTAATCGAAAGAGTACATATACATTTGTTAATGATTATATAAGTGGTGTAAAGGCTAACATTTCGAGTTGGGCCGGCACTTGAACGTCGCGGCTTAATCAGGGCGCAGGCTGCGAGTGGCACTCGCTAGGAGATATAATTAATGTTGCCAGGATCACCGCTAAAGAAGCACCCGCTTGCACGTTAAAATATTTTTTTATATATTTTTTCCTATCTCACCCGGCGTTATGCTAATGGGCTATGACGTTGGCCGTCAATGACACCTCTTACCCTTCCGATGGTATTAAATTTGCGTTTTTCATTAATTTAAGTGGTAGGTTGAGTAATTTTTGGTAACTTTTTTAATTTTAAAAAGGATCTAATTCGTTAATTTATGGTGCTAAATCTCAACATGAAATAAGACTTATTTTAACGTATATTTGTCTTTTCTCGCATCAGGGGTCGGCAGACATAGCTATCTATATTCGATATATTCACATTTAATTAAATTTAAGGCCTGAACTTAGATCACAAATATGATAGGATGATTGTCTGACACCTGGCAACATCCAAAAACTTTACATTTTTTATCCTAACTACATCATTTTTGATACAAGCTTACAGAATTTAAATCGAACCTACAAATCGTCAATCACAGATTCATTTCCTGAATTACGTATATTTTCTACCTCATTAAAACTTAGTTACTATTTCAAAGTATAAATCATAACGGTACTGGAAAGCTGAGTAGGAGCGTATATGAGTAGGCTGTGTTTTCTTAACACATCGAAGTCGTTAGTAACTTAAGCTGGGAATACTACAAGCCCACAGTTGGCCTATTCAACGCCCTCGGTGTAGACAAAACATCGATTGTAAGCTTGGCGATGCGAAATACAAGAGCTAGTCACTGATATAATCAAAGTACTTAAATATTTTAGTTACTTCTGCCAACTCTTTTTGTAAGTGTATTATTACTATGTGCTTGTTACTACAGCTTTTGGTAATCGAACCGTTTGTAAGTTTTCTATACTAATTTGAAGAGAAAAGATTTGATTGTTTATTCGGGATAAACTCAAAACCTACAATCAATTTAACAAATTCCTTCACCAGCTCTTGGAATTTAGAAAGGTTTTTGACTAGTATTATGGAAAGAAAGAGATATTTATATAACGTGTTATCTTTGTCTGTCCCTTTAGTCCACAATTGTGAATTATGTATTTTCTTTGACATATCTTGTACTACATAAATTAAACACAACATTTTTTTAAATCTTTTAGTTGTTTAATTTATTGTACACCAAAGTTTGAAGTGTTCTTAACAAATGATTTCTATAGTGTTCCGATGTCACTTTCGTTTAGTCTAGACTTCTAAGCACTTGATTGATAGTGAGGGTGGCTCGGTCGAGTGATATTGATGAGCTCAGCTGTCTGAACCTAAACTTAACGACTCACTCGATAACCTTACCTAGGTTTATTTAGTGTATTAAACTGAGTGCTATTATTTAGAATTTGATTAAATACCTAAATGTCTCTGGTCTTATTGTATGTCAAGTTAGATTTGTGGTTAACTAGTAATATTTTACTTCTATAACTTGTTAAGTAAATGGAGTAGGTACTAAATGTGCTGTCACTTTTAAGGCAGAAGCTTCACTGCAAATTGCATTTTGAGTTCAATTCTACCACCGTGTTCCCACTGCTGATAATCACATCAAACATGTTTATTATCTCCCTCTTTCTCTATGATAAAACTGAGATGACAATATGTTTTCTGTTAATGTTTTCGCCAGCGTGAACTAGCGGTAGATCAGTAATTATAAGGTTATTATTATATTCTACTGCTGATTCGATCGCGTAGAAATATTCCGAATGTTGCTTTTTTAGTCAAATTATAGATCCATATATGACACAATTTAAGGCATTGATTCGTGAAGAAATTAATTTCAAACCTAAACTTTATTACTAGGTTTCTATTACTACTTTATCAGAAATGCCAGCGTATTCCCCATAGTATGTATTACAAATGTACACTTAGCTTTGAAATAGCATGTGCTAAGATTTACATGTTCTGGTATTCGCTCACAGACTCACAGACAAACACGAGTACGAGTTCTCGGAACACGGAGGCGCTTCGTACTATTTCCGTCAAGCGCACTACTGAGCAACGCCCTCTTTGTGACAGAACAAAGCTCTCACAACTTAACCAATAAAGCGACTACAAAATTTCTAGATTTTACTTTTGTTGGCACGACTTGTAAACATGTTATTACAATCTAAATGACTATAGCCACTCTTATAGATATAAATAACACCAAAAAATACACTTATACACAATTACACAACATTTTATTACGTGATTATAGCCCAAAACCAAAAACATTGAAGTTTCTAAGATAAAAGCGCAATTGAACTAAGAGAGTTTGAAAAATTTACGTATATTTCTTTTAACCATTCCGAATCAAGCTTAAAATTGATTGGCAATGGCTCACGACAGTAGTCGAATAGTTAAAAGAATTATAAACTGTCGAAGTAAAATCGTCAAATTGTGAACTGATATTTTGCTCACGTTCTTACGTTAAAGTTAGATTGAAAGATAATTATGCATAGTTTAGATTCGTTATGATTGTCAAATGTTCCTCGAGTTCACAATTTGCAGTTTATAATAAACTTTGTCCGATTATAAACTGACGAAGGTCACAATCGGTCGTTGTTATGTACATTCATTTCTCGTATACATAAAGTTCACACGGTCCTCTGAAATTTAGCGTTTAAAATGTAAATACAAAAAACCAGTGACGACCAATGTTTTAAATGGTATTCGAATAATCTATAAAATGGAGTGGAATTTAGCATCGGTTCCCGCAACGGTGCAGTCGATCTTAGAATTGCTAAACACCTTTAAATATTCAACCAAATAATCTCTTCTAGGTTTAGGGTTGCGAGTTAACAGTTTGGAATTTGTAATCCGACCTTAATACGTTATGTTCCGAGCACGGAATCACTAATTGGGGATGAAGTATTTATGAACGCCGGGTAGTTTAGTCGTTGGATATGGGTGCTTTATTATTTGTGATATTCCCTTTACGTTTGTTGAATTTAATTTATTATGACTTGGCAAATAGGAATTAGTTTATGTTGAATCGTAACATGAACAAAACCGGAACAAAGTAATTTTCTTTTTAATATCAATTCCTAAGCTCCATCCCAACAGAGAAAAGAAGAGTATATACAGGATGTCTTATAATGAATGTACAAAGGGAGGAGCGATAATTAAGAGGATTATTATCTACCTATAACCTCTATAATTTTAATTCTACCTATAACCTCTATAATTTTCACACTGCGCAAAGATTGAAAATAAATCTTTAAAAGCGTCGTAACTTTAAACCCACTGAGGCTAGGACATTAAAATTTATTGTTCTAGGTAGCTAATTATCCCTTCCATTATTTCCTCATTCCATTCATTATGAATCATCCTGTATATGAGACTTAAAATCCTACTTTATTTAGAAAAGGATGTAATTTTCTAAATAAAATAGTATTCTTAAGAAGGTGAAATTATAGGTTTTGAATCTTTATACGCATAAGAGACACAATTTGGAAGCTTGATTTTATGTGTATAGTGCTTACTACTCTGAATAAATACACTGGAATTTTTGTTTTAAAATTGAATGTTATATGCAATATAGATAATTAAAATATGATCGGCAACCCTAGCGCGATATAAAGCGGAGCACAGACGTTCCGATCGGCGCGACAGTCGGCGGCTGACGACGCAATCTTGCAAATGCGTTAGTCTTGTCACAATTAAAACAGGCCGCGACGCGCGCGCCCCCTGGACAAACTTCCTAGACGAGCTACCTCCTGCCAGTTATTCTGGCGGCGTAACGAACTTGCCAACTCGTCGGAATGCTGATTAATAATTCATTAGTAAATTAATTGAATTATTTTAGTTTCTATGTAGATTTCTGGAGATTGTTTCCGTTAGGGTAAGTAAAGGCACCCTTGTCAATAGCTCATGTTTAATTTATAAAAGTTTGATCTCCGAATTAATCTCGAGTCTAACTTTGAAAATAATTCACCGTGGACTTATTTCGTAATAGTCAACGCTTAGTGCTGAATATTTCCAAACCATTTATGTGCTAGAGTTATAATTTGAATGTTATATGTGAGTTAATAAAACCGCTAAGAGATAAGATACAACTTATAAAGTGTAAACAAGTTATTTAAGTGCTTTTCACTGATCCTTTGGATATAGATTAGTTAGGTCTTAAATTTTGTAAGTCCATACTTATCTGATTTATCAAGCGATTTATAAATGCAAATCTAAAATTTAACAGTGGTAGAGCCGATAACATAATACCATGGAAGACAGGCGTGAAGTAGAAGTATTCTCCGTTTGTCTGAGGTGCGTAAGACGTCCTCCATTTCCGATAAGTGAATGGTGGGAAGGGGAAGAGGTTTTAGCGGGGGGCGGGATGGATACGATAAGGAAATGTCCTTTCTTCTGTTTAATCCCCGACCCCCTCTGTCCATTAAAGATAGGCAACGCATCTGCAACTCATTAGCTTGTTGCAGATGCCCACAGGCAACGGTCACTTATTATCATATGAACCGCATGCCCGTTTTCTAACTCCTATAAAGTCTCTATTCTGCTCACTCACAAAAATGAACTCTACTACGTTTCGTTTAAAATAAAGTATTTATTTATTTATTGTTCATCATTTCCTACTTCCGTTAATATTAGATGATGGAGGGCGAACACGAGCGACGATAAACACTTTAATGTACCCTAGAGCGGCGAACAAACAAATTACATGTGACACGCCGCAAGACATGAAAGTTAGACAGGGCGTTGTGGGACAATAAAAACTATTTTTATTTTACTACCGTCCCCCAGCTGACTTATGAATGTCATAAGTAATAAACATCATGTCTATTTTATTTATGATATCATTTTCAATTATAAACAGTCATTCAAATTTATTTTGGTACATTTCTTAATGTGTGAGAGCAGCGGTGGCCCAATGGTTTAGGCCCCGACGTGCGTGCGGTTGCGGGTCGAACCCAGGCAAGTGCTTTACTTTGTGTAATTCATTTCATCACCACTGCTCCGAAAACGGTGTAGGAAAACATCGTGAGGAAATCGTCTTAGAACCCATCCGAACACACGTGACATCCACCAACCCGCACTGGGCCAGCGTGGTGGATTACGGCCCCTTCCTTCCCCTGTGTCCCTGCAGTGGAAACATACTAAAAAAGCTGATTTATGACATTATATAAATTAATTAATGTATAAAAAACATGGAACAAACTCAAAGTACTCCTATTTTTGCCGAATAATTTCAATCAAAACATTTTTATTAAAATATTGCATTTTTAATAAAAAAAATGTTTAGATTAATAAGGTGTCTTTCATAAAACGTTGAATTCTATTTCCTAACATTCGAATCTGTAGCACAGTCTAAACGTTTCGACATCTCCCGCCCGCTAACACTTTACGCCTGGTACAATTTCAATGCGGAAAGCGAAATTGCTGGTTGGAAAATAATTTATATATGATCAATAGGAATTTCTCAACGAAACAGAATTTGATATATTGTTACCAACCTAAAGTAGGTTTCCGAAAAAAATTAGCTTCAGACCTAACATTTCTGTGTTATGTACTGAAAATAAAAACAATATTAATACATAGTTCAAAGATACTAGACATTGACTTCCGAAACTTTTTCCGTTCTCACACTATACATAATGTAATATATATGTAGTACAAAAAGTAGTAGATATGCCATTAGCGCTCGAAAAGGGACGACTTGAAATAGTCCCAATCGGGACGCTTTTTTTTTTGTTCACATGCACACTTAAATGACAAACTCTAATTACGGTACCCTTTTGACATGTGTAAATGTTGCTGTCACTGTCTTTAGAACACTTTTGACCGGTGATTTTGTATGAGATAACATATCTATAATACAAAATATAATTGGTATGATTTATATAATATAAATCATAATAGCTGTGCCCCGCGGTTTCACCCGCCCTGAAAATGATGTTACCATAACCCATCATCATCTTATTGGCCTTTTCCCGCGTATGTGGGGTCGACACAGTATTACCGTAGCAATGTTAAATTGATATAACTCTTTTATCTATAAACCGATTGAGATGAAACAAACACTAAATGTTAAGTGAAGCTTACCACAATACATTAGTGAAAACCGCACCCAAATCGGTTAAGCCGTTTCTGAGATTAGCGTCAACAAATGCACAGACACACAGATAAAAATTCTAATAATCATTGCGTTTGTGAAGGCCCCTAATAATAGTTTTTCTTAAATATCTTCCATGTACAGACAGCGATCACTTACAATTTTATTATATGTATAGATAAAAAAACAGAAGATATACTGTCAGCGGCAGTCCCCGTAGTCTCCCTTACTTCCATCCGTTACATTCATTACTTACACTAAAGTTCGTAACTTAGTCGCGAAGTATTTCCAACTGGAGCGTTTGTCGGCGCACACGCCGCGCTGTAATTGGCCACCGCGCCCTTTGATCTCGCCGCGCACGAATTAGCGTGGCCGATTCGAACATAGACTTCTTGTATTTCCGTTCACGAAGTTTTTTTCTAATGAAAGCGCATTTTTCCCGGAATCGAACACAAAAGACTACTGTTACGCAAAGGCATTCAAATAATTTTGGCTCGATAATCGATTTTTTCTGTAATCGAATCTGTCTGATTAATTTTACTGGAAGCTTTTGAATTTGTGCAATTCCCTCAATTTCATCTATTTTTTTTACATTTACACGCTCGTGCCCATAACATAACGTCATTACCTTACACTAAATTTTTGAAGCTAACAAAAAAATACATACGTATATATAACGTAAATTATATGTGGTATAAAACAAATATGTTTCCGCTTTTAAACTACGCAACGGATATTCATTCGGTTTTCATCAATAAACAGAGTGCATCAAGAGGAATGTTAATATGTATGATACAAGCGTATTATAGTAGAGAAAAGCAGAGAATTTAAAAAATTTGTAATGCGGTGACGTAAAAACATATTTTCGTGCGCTTACATTGCAGACGCTGGCTAAACCTTACAAGATAGATCAAAATAATGTATTACGGAATTGTAAACCTTAAAAAGATCTATAAAAAGTCTGCGATGGGATAAATCTATATTTTAAAGTCAGCTTACTGCACCCATTACAATTACTAAAAAAAATGGTCACGTGCAAGCCAGTAATTGAAATGCAATGTAGACGGATAGAGTATTAATTCTTAACTTAAATACATTAATTGCCTTAAGCATTTCATACACATTATAATAATGATTTACACCATACAATTTAAATGGTTATCTTAGGAGTTATCGCAATATAAGAAGTAATGCGCGCGAAAATAAAATCAAGTGTGGGTTTCACACCAATGTCGTGACTGTTGGCTTGATGCGACCAGCTCCGCGCCGTGTGTTTTGTTATCACCCACTGTGCTCCATATGCTTTCAATAAAGGGATCGACCCGGTCATAAGCAATTAACCAATGTAACATTTAATACAACTAGTAAGGTAACATAAATTAATTCGAGGGCGGAACGAAGTGTACCGGGTAAGCTAGTATTCATATATTGCTAATTTGGGCAACAATTTCTTCGTGATTTTTTAATTCAGGGATTCATATAACTAGAACCATTTTGAGTCTTTAAATTGTTATAGTATTTACTCATCGCACCACTAACTATACTGTTTAATGTAGACACATAAAAAGTCAGAGCATAATATTTGTCGACGATCTGTTTGCGATGCATATGCAAATAATTTGCTTTCGTGTTGTATTTGTCAACAAGCAGTGCGGTGTCGGCCGGTGTCGCAGCCGAATCATTTTGAATGCGGTATCAGGTACCGTCGTGTTTTTGTTCACAGACACACGAAAACGTACATGATTTTAAAATTAAAATACAACATTAATTTAGTAATTGGTTTCCAAACTATATTCACTCCCATATGGTAATGGTATTATAATTTTCTTCCTTGATTATCTGATGCCGTGGTATTTAAACCTTAAGAATCCTTTACAGTATCATCCGTCATTGAAGTTATTGTGTCTCGATAAAGATGAATCTAATCACCATTTTTATCAGACCTCTGAGTTCTAGTTAAATTATTATCTAAAGTTTTCCATTTCGTTGAATAATGTCACGGGCACTCCAACAGCCCTACGTTCTTCCATAAAACATATCCATCAATACTTTGTAACGTTAAAATGTAAGCATTTTTATACAAAACGTACATGTACGTAATGAAAATGTTCCCTTTAAATCTCCTCTAGCTCCGCTCCGATTTACATTTGCATGCTTTTAAAAAAGTTTTCTCCTTCCGGTAGCTGTCAGGGGCAGCGGGAGAGGCATTGATTGACGTCACCGGATACACGGATAGAATCCATCGAAGGGTGTTTCGGTTGACGATGAAAATTGCACGTCACTGAACGCCTTTGCATTATAACAAAATTAAAATAAAATATTTGCTGGGAAAATAGATATAGATGTTTTTAACAGGTTGAGGTGGGGCTCGTAAAATGTATCGAAGATTGACGTTGAATTGAAATCAAAGTAATTTTATGATGTTTCCAGTGATATTTTACATTAGTCATTGTATCATGGAGTCACTTACGCCCTACCTAGACGTTAGCGGAGGTACTAAGAAATAATAATAAATAATACTCCCATTTTTTTATTAAAATTTTAATAATTTGTTTATAATATTGCTAGTACATTCAATGACACAATAGGAGGGCAACGTGATGAGTTTCGGCTTGCTAAATCCATAGAATCATCGGACTAACAAACTAATGTTTTACCGCTTTTTATGTTCTAGAATCATCACAGTTTTGTGTAAAAAGTTTAATCTATGGAATGACTGATGAATGGACTCTACATGCAAATATAGCCTTTTTAAATTCCACACATTCTAATAACTCTGTCTAGAATTTCATTATCGAATATACTGTCTTCCTTCCCTCATATAGATTTTATATTAATTTCGACTCGAGATGAAATCGTTTGAATACATTCGACATATTCAATTTATATCGCAACAAACATACAAAGCTATTCACAAAAGTTATCCAATCTGCTTCTTAATTCTGTCAAGTTATTGAAACGTATACAAGCGAGTCGTGAAACTGAATTAAGTTGCAATATGTGAACTGTCCGTTGTACGTACGTGTAACATTTTCATATTAAAAATAAATTTAACCCAATTAATTTTTTAATACGCTTCTTCAATATTTCAAAAGTAAAAAATAAAACTATCAAGTGAATTGACATTGACATATGCAAAAGTTTATCAAGCTATTGATTGAGCCTAGAGGCATAGGATAGAGATATAATACCTTATTCACAGCTATTTAGGTTCCAAATCCAATGCAAGCAAAAAGCAAATCGTTAGCTAATTTTATAACAAACTAGCTGTGCCCGCGGCTCTGTCCGCGTGGAATAGCGACATTGGGCAGCACTTTAAAATTTTTAGGCCAACCCTTTTTTCGCATTAAAAAGTATTCCTCGGGCTCTAATTTATATCTGTAACAAATTTCATTCAAATCTTTATTTAGTTAGTTTAGGCGTAAAAACGTAAAAGACAGACGGACAGAGTTACTTTCGCATTTATAATATTAGTAGGGTAATATTACGCTTGGTGATGATTGTTTTCCAAAGACAGATAGATATGTGTAGACTTCCGTTCTATATAAATTTTGATACACGACACAATTGTACATTGTAGAATGACCATAAACTATTAACAAAATGGAAAATAAAGAACAATAAAGGATATTTTCGATATATAAAAATTAAACATTTTCATGACATGTATTTTGTATTTGATACTATCGTATATTCTGTAGAGAGTTCAGTGTACAGTCACTCTTATCAGCAAACTGTTGAGATGTTCATTTTTCAAGCTCACGCGAATTCGGTTTACCTCTCTCCCCCGCGAATCCCCCTGCGCCTCTCGCAGGCAGCCATGATTTATTTTTGTTCTCCATACATTGACAGGCGCGATAAAGTTGGATAAAAAGATATAGATTGGATAAAGAAAGTATGCAATTGGCAGCCCTTTGTGTACCAGACAAAACGGAATACTCCCCCTTTGAAAATATCATTCGTGAGGTATGAATATTTGACGGATTCTATGTATTGGGAAACTTGTCTGCCAGTTATCTTACCACAACACCACCGTTTGTTATTAGAAATACTGTTTAATGTTATCTTAAATTAATAATTATTTCTTTAAATATTTTTACTCACAAATATCATTTCTTTTTTTTTGTTTCAGGTAATTACGTCTTCCAACTAAAAATATAATATATTATTAGTGTCCCCAATCGCGTCTAGCTACCACCACCTTGGTAGGTGACAGGCACTTGAAAGGGGAAGAGGATTTGACGGGGGATAAGAAAAGGAAATATCTTTTTTTCTGTGTATCCCTTTCTCTGTCTTTTAAAGGTAGGCAACGAATCTGCAAGTTTTTCTTGTGATATATAACTTTTACTATCATGTGAACCGCTTGCTCGTTTGTCAATAAACTTGAGACTAGGTTATCTATACCACTTAAAACAAGAGTCTTTCAGATCTCTCAGTTTATCAGTACATGGAACCTTGAAACGTCGTCCCGACCCACAAGCTGTCATCGTCTCAAGTTATCGCTGATAGCAAGCGATGGCATATTGAGATCACTGCAATAAATACATCTTTTAAATGTGAGTCGATCAAATGAGATGCCATCTCTAGCAAAAACAATTTTTTTATTACTGATATCTTTATTAGGCTTTCGTTTAGCGCACTGTCCTGGGTCCTGTTTCGGGTTGCCTTCCAATTAGTTAATGAGCTATTGTATGATATACAAATAGATTTGTGGTATGTACATTGTCGATAACTACAAAACATCTGGATCGATTTTGATGAAATTTTCAATGGCATTCTTCAAATTAGCGTAGCTGCCAATACTGTGAAGTTAGTAGCGATCGGATCAACATAATTAGTGTTGGATGCACAAAGCCGGGGATCGGATCGATAGTTTACCATGGTGATTGGTTATTCAGTAGTGCACAAATAAATGCGTTTCTGTATAAGGACGTCCTTCAAACTATTAACTATAACCATAGCACAATGTATCACGAGATGACCAACAGAAGCCCTAAATGTCCGCAATACATTTTTACCTTTATATTTGTAAATATCCACATTTAAATATGATCTCATTCGTACATGGCCACCACCGGATTCGGTCAACGATCGTAAACGTTCCTTATATTGCCTCAATAAACGGAAACTTGCATAAACACTAAATCACATGTTTTATTCGTACAACCACTTAATGATATGAGCAGGCTACTGCATGTTTAATTAATTAAAATCAATTTCTTTATCGACGAATAAGGTTCTTTTATCGCCTTACCTTAGACCAAAGGCTTGTCCCGTAAAAAGCACTAAATTTAAAGTATTGTCCTAAAATTAGGGTAGATAATTTACTTTAAATTAGGTATTATTATTTGGCACGATCCTGGCTAACCTGTCGCTTCTTCTACATGCATACATCTAAGCGTATATTCGTCGGTTAGGGTTATTAGTGTGGTCTATAGAAGTTCCCACCAATACTTACACGCATTTGCAACATTTTGCCTTGTTTTCAACACTCTGTTCATTCATCTTTTAGACTTGTATTGCATGAGACGCCAGACTGCTATTATTATTATAAACATTTGATAATATACACCGTACAAGAGTCAATAACCGACAAATAGTATTTGAACAAACTTACATACATTTAATTCAAATGCCAACGAGCAGGCATTCGGCGAACATGTTTCGTGACTTGTTTTCGTTGGACAAACTCCTATAAATGCTTTGCCGAATGCTGGGGAACTTGTGGCGTTAGAAAGGAAACTGGTTTTATTTAAAGGTGAAATACGGTAAGGTAATTTGGTGTTAGGTGTCTGATTTGCAATCTTGATGAATAGAGGGTGTACAGGACTGTCACAATAACATTGCATTTTTATGATTCTTCTTTTCTTTACTGTATTAAGAAAAGAGGAGTCTATGGTTCTGCGAAGAAGATAGAATTAAATGAGGCAACGTTCTTTAATCATAAGAAAAAAGCTATAATGTTTTAGTGCATATTTGACCGCAGACTGGATACTTCGAAGTGCTTTTTGCCTTAATTAATTGATAAAAAAAAAAACAAAATTACAATATTCTAACTCCATATATGAGGCGCTTTCATAATTTCCAATAGCAGGTTTTTTTTAATTTATAACCGTATGTATTTTTTTTACTATATTATTTTATTTACCTATTAAATTCGTCTTACATTGAAGTCGCATGAATGTTGCAAGCGGTAAATACAGTTACGAAAAAAAACAATTAAAAATGTATCATTGTAATTGACATCAAGACGATTTTTCTTAAAC
>JWHW01031626.1:14454-33718 GCA_000931545.1 Papilio glaucus | reverse complement strand
ATATTGACTTTTCTTATGTAGGTAGCCTTAGCGCTTTTTGCATAACTGTCAGTCGTTTGACAGTTGGCGCGATTACCGTTACAGTTCAAAAGTAGGTAATGAACGCTTGTATGGAGAAACCACCCGCGCGAAGCCGGGGCGTGTCCCTAGTTTTTAATATATTTTAGTAAGTGCAAATAATCGAGGGAAATACGTTCTAAACTCGGAAGACGTTTTTATTATAACATTTTCTAGGTCCCTTTAAAGTTGGTGCTAGTTTAAGTTGTTGATACAATTTATTTGGGCTTATCAAAAAATATCGCTTTTCCCATGTTATAAATATTGGCTTACTATTCTTTCTTCAAATTTCAATGTTTCACAACCATTTCGTCTGTTGGGCTTTTGTTGTTAGTGCATGTTCTTTTTACTTTTTTTTCTATAATCATAGAAAAAAACTTTAACTACCCTACTTTTTTATTGTTCTCAAAGTGACAGGTTTTTTATGTATGATGTTATAAAATAAAAATATTGTAATTTGTGTTTTATATCCGGCAATCTTGTAGTTTCTACTTATTTCAATTAAAATACACGTAATAAACTAATACTGTGCTATATTTTGATCAAAACCTGTGAAGCTGTCAGTGTTATCAGAACACCAAATTGTTTTCCTCAAGTGGTTTTCCGGTTATAATACAAATAAATATTGTCCAGTCTTCTCCCTTTCTCTTCCTCCGCTTTGGTACATGCCGTTGTCTTTTATTCTTCTTGTAACTTTTTTTATATATAAACAATAATCACATGTAAGATATTTAATTTTATATGTCTATATTCTTTTCTTTCTTGCAATGTTTATAATTGAAGTCTTCTGTTCTCAGCATTCCCAAGGCTTAGTGATACATCACACCCGCACTGGCAGCTCGCCTGCGCCGCTACCGTCGCAGCAGCAACTAAATAACAAAGCTACCAGGTAAACTTAACTTTAAAACATTATACTTAAGGCTTATTTTCACTTAGCGACTAGCACTTAATGGAAAAGGATTTAGTCGCGCGCTGCCGCGCCAGTGGTGGTAATATTGCTCGTAGAAATAGCAGTCGCCTAGTGGAAAAAGGGTCTTAGAATCCGCCAGGACTAAGTAGAGGGAGAGAGATCCCGCCTCCTGTATCCGTGGACTACTCCATAGCTCTTAAGTTTCGTATTAAAAATGTGATTAACTCTATAAATTTGATTTCAATTTTCTATGCCTAAAAACAGCATGCGTCTTGTCGAATAAACGTGATTAATGCTGGTAAGGAATCTCAGTGTAGTAATCGAGGAATAGATAGGAAGTTTAGGCGTAGTTACACCATGAAACGCTTTAATTTATATATTTCTGTGTTCACTCATTTATTTGATATTCAATAACAATATTTCAGAACTAACACGTACCCAAAGCTGCCGGATAAGTTCCGTGTACGGACGCCGGATACCTGCGGCCCCTCTCCCACGCCACCCGCTCAGCCCGCGCCGCAGCCCGAGGAGGAGGTCATCTACTTCTGACACGAGCGCTCGCCGCCCGCGCAGTCGCGCTCCTGAGACTGCCGACTCTCCTAGACTGCTATGCGCTCCTGGTACTTTGGTCCGAGAGTTATTCGACAAATATTAGTTGTCTATGGATTATATCGCTCTAATGAATTATTTAAAAATGTATTTATTGTTTATGGCGTATTCTCCATTTCGTGTGTTTTAATTAATCTTATTATGTACTTAAACGTTTCAGGATTATACATTCCTGGTGGTACAGTCCATTTAGCACGTGGAATTTTAAAAATAATATTTTATTTATCTATGTACGTCATTTTAATTGTTTTTATATGCCCTTTACTTAAGACACATTATCTAGTTTTATGCGCCTTTTGAATACTAATCAAATTTAAAAAATCAACTTTTGGCCCAGTTTTAGTTAAGTTAATTACTTTTACGAACTGAGGCATAAAACATTTCCAGCATTTATACACTCTCCTAGTACTTTGATGGAATGATAGTAATGAAATAAATAATATTTTTATTTCATTTAGGATTTTAACATCTTTTTATTTCAATATTTTATTTATTTAAAGTTCCTTTAAATGGCAGCAAATCTATAGTTTACCAAGCTAAACACAATCGTAAAATTTCTAATTAAGTTTTCGATGATAATACTTATTTTGTCCTCCTTGCATGTCATTCGAAAATGATTTAACACATAATAAATATCCGAATAGGAAAATGGGAAAGAGTAAATGTAAATACATAGAGAAGAGAGAGAGAAGACTTAATTGGGGTAAGAGCAAGAGAGAGTCCCGACTTCCATTATTACGTATTTTGAATTGAATGTAAATCTAATTAAAATAATATTTATATATAACACAACATCTTCCAAAATGTCATTCCATTAAAATGATCTCTGTATGTATGTTTTTGAAAGAATTATTTGGAATCAAAATCTAAAAGAACTACGAAATAGTTAATATCGATAATACGGTCTAATTATATTTTAGTAGCAAAATTATTTTACTTATTTTAATTTTTAAATTCAGTGTTTTATTGCATCATTCAAGATTACCGATTTAAATGTTATGTTACTAAATATGGGTGGCCAATGGACTACCACAGCACGATTGATAATGACTAAACTTCTGTCCACATATCTGATTCAATAATTAAAAAAAAAAACAATCGTGTCTATGGTTTCATTATTCTGGTGTCCAGCCACCAAATATCGGTAATACTATAGTATCGATTTTCAAATTATTTATTCTGTCGCAGCTATTAATATATTAGTTTTGTATTGAATATGTTTGAGAAGCGATTTGTTTGGGGTAGGACGGCGTTACAAGCGGTCTAGTAGAGTCATAGTCAAATTATTGTTAGATTTAATGTTATTTAACAGTAATATTAGTGTTATTACGTAGTTAGGACTAAGATTGAAATGCTATTAAAGGCAATTAAGATTAACTTTAAATGATAAACTGGGGTCGGCAACAAACCGGATACGGACCGCGGAAGGTAAACTTGGACCGCCAACTACTATTAAATGTACCTATATATTCATTTAAGTTATAATTTATACTTTTGAAAGTCCACTTATGTTCTTTTTCTGAACCTCGATAAAAAATTCAACGGTATCCTGATCTTGATTTTTTATGCAACTGTATCCGGTCCACACTTACTGCTTGCCGACCACTATGATTCACTTTTATGAAATTAACATATAAAGTGATATATATTATCTCTATATCTACGCAATGACGGTCTATGAATATAAAATTTGTTGAATTAGATGTTTGGAATGTTGTAAATATTCTATTGTTGGCATATATATGTTTTAACTGTTGATGAATTAGGATTTGATCAAGTTATATAGTTAAAAAAATGAAATCAAAGTATATCTTCAATTCTATTTGAAAACTCTGAAACGAGCTTTGTATTAAAAACATAAATTGTTCCACTTACTTCAAATATATGACAAAAGTATACAAAATAAAAGTGTTTTTCTCTTAAATAATTTAACTCAAATATCAAAATAGTTTAATTAAAAATGTACTATTTAACAGTTTGTACAAATTATTTAATAATATTTTAATTAAAAAATATATTTATATATGTATGTCTCAACTATATTGTTATATGACAACAAAAAGTATGTGAGGTATTTTTGGAGTTTACATACAAGTACAGCTTAACAGACCAACAAAATATTACAAAGTATTCACGATATAACGTAACTGCAATAAATTGTTATTGAAAAATATATCTTAATACATACATATACAATTCAATTTAGCCTATAACCGTCACAAATACTTTAATTGTGGTGCTATTCAAAGTTGTATTGTTATTGTATTTAAGGTTCATTTTTCAATAACATTTCGCAGCCTTGTCACTATAATGATTAATCATTGCCTACAGTTCAAGTAAAGTTATTTCAATGAAATATTTTAAGAAATAAATAAAATATTTTCTGTATTATATTTAGACACGGACTTCATCTTGCAACACGCACGCTTAATCAAAGATTTATGTCTACGTATTTACATATATGTTGTGAAAATTTCATCAAATATTTTTGCATATATATTAAGATAACATATTTGAATTATACTATAGTTGTTGTTGATGGATATGTATTAGAATTGTATTGAAAGGGTCGTAACACTGAGCTGTAAGAAAATGTACTAAGTTATGAATTTCAATCTTATTGATAAATTAGATCATCGAGGTATAAACTGTAACAGTTAAAAAAAAAACAAAAAAAAACAAAAATAAAAACACAGGCAGTCATAACTACTGGCGACAGAAGTGAAACTCAAAACAGGTGGGAAGACGCGACAATGGTTAAAAAAAAACATACTTGGGGGAAGCTTGAGCCCTTTGCCTTGCGAAAAATGGGATACACGAATTGTTCGTCAAATTCTGACAAATAAAACGCATTCAGAAAGTACTCGGTCTCACAGTTATCGATTTGGAAGGCAATCGGTCCTATACCTCAAAAGTTCAAGATGGCGGTAATTTTTTCAAATTCTGACAACAAATAATTTCTCTTTCAATATTAATTGTCATGAATTAGATTAAGTCCATTTATTATATCACTTTATTATTAAAATATTTATTTATAAGTCACCCCAAAGTTACAGAAAATGTCACGATTTTTATTTCTCACAAATGTCAATAAAAAAGTTTCACTTTGAAAGATAACCTTGCCATCCTAAAATGCTACGCAAACTCGAGAAGTGCTCCACATTAAATCACAATTTCGAAAAAAAGGTTAATGTTTTAAAACTGTCTTCACCTGTCCGATGGATACGGGTTGCGACCCCGAATGCCACGACCATGCTTCTACTCTAGTATGTCCTATGTCTTTTCCGAGTAGTGACAATCGAACCATCACTCTTTCGTTTCTCCCCTTAAATATCCTTACCCACAGTCGCCAACCTGCATGCCCAGTGTGGTGTCAAGGCAAACCTCCTCAAAGATACGACAGCCAATATATGGAAAATATATATTTTTTAATTAACACATGACAATGGACTTCAATAAGAGCGAAAATGAATTTCATTCGCTTAAAGTATATTGCTCATATAATTGTATGTAGTGTGTTACGACCCTTAATTGTATTTACAATAATGTTGTCAAACAAAATTAAATTGTAATGCAGGTTTATTGAAGAATGGCAATTGAATGTTACTGAGGCTATGAATTGTTACTTTTGAAATGGTATTGTGTTAATTTGGGCAGTTCGTTCTCTTTGTACTTCGCCAGCATCTTGACACCGGCACGTCAGACGGCGGGAGGCCCCGTGACTATGAGTGCTCGAAAATATAAAATACTCGAAATGTCGATAACAAAAACATATACGCGATAAAATCCATAAATTTGGTTTAATTTCAAATCATAATATATTTTTCATGAGTTAAATTTGTTTTAAAATAACGAACTGCTCAAGTTTCTAACATTGTATGTTTGGAATGTGTGATAATATGCATACAATTGCTAGTCTTGTGCATTTACTCCAGTCTTGAGTGTGTGGGTATTTAGAAAATTCTAATATAATACGTTTACGCCCGGTGTCGTCTGAGTGAAATTCAATATTGCCTGTAAATAATCAGATCACTTTCTCAGTTAAATTGCTTAAACAATGTTAATTGTGCTCTTGTTGGGCTCATAAATTAAGCATTTCCATTTCAAATTTCGGTCTGTCTTATAAAACATTTGAAACAAATCTTACTAGCCTAACAAATATTTACCAGTACCTTGCATAGTATGGTCATTTTTGATTTGATAAATGCATTATGCTTGTGCGTTTCGTTTGATCTCTCTCTTTCCTTTCCTATTCCAAAAAAGAAATGATAAATAGGGGAAGAGAAGTTGACCGAAGAGGGAATGAATAGGAATAGTAAGTATGATTGTTTCTGTTTATCCCTTCCTCTATACATTAAAAGTAGACAACGCATTTGCAACTTTACCTTGTTGCAGATGTCTTTGGATAGCACTTGATATCGGGTAAAAGGCGTGCTCATTAGCCATCTCCTAAAAAATTACTTAACCTTAGATTAATAATCTGTGAAATTGGTAGTTTTCTGAATACCCGCAACACAAAAGTTATTAATTTCACTTAGATTACTGTTGTTATATAAACTCGTAAGACTATGTCACTATTTTTCGTGCATTTACTGTAATCCCTTTTTAAACGTTTTAGTCTTTAGAAATGGTGATATTTTAAAACTATTGTCTCATTAGACGGATTTGTAATTGTGTGTAAATATTAAAGGAAGTTGTTGTTCAGATTAATTATATATATAATACATGTAGTCTGCTATTGTAGACTTCACTTATTTATATGAAAACTCGTGTATTACTTATTTACTATGTATTGGACGACGGAGCGTAGGTTTCAGGAATCCATTGGATCCTTGGACGTCTATGTACAACACGCCTTTCTCTGGTGACGATGATGGTGAAAAAGTGATGACATGTAAATGAGTTTAACTTGGTAATGCAACAAACATAAATATACATTGTATGTGAATATTTGCACATATAAATAAGTGAAGAATACAGAGTATATACAATATATGTTTACTTACACGGTGTAGCAATTTTAACTTGCAATAATTCTTATAATATATATTAATGTATGTACATTCGTATATACATAAATTAAATGTGGCAATCTTTATATTAGATAGTGTTAAATTATTCAAGTCTGCGGCATAGAGATATCATATTTAGAGTGCTTTGATGTTAGCGTACGACAAATTTAACTGAAATGTATTTTAAAAAACTACATCCCCTATAAAAGTACTATACGCTTCTACTTTTCAATCGACAACAAATAAATCACTGTTTTCTTACGTATACATAATTGTACCCGAAAAGGCCAGCGAGAACAAAATATACATAGGTCTTAATATCCTTAAAATACACTTTAGTTCGGCGCCTATACAAAAACGGTACTCGATGTTAGAGACATTTATTCTACCTTGAAGATTCGAGTCTAAAAACTCTTTGTATAATATCTCTACCGACCTTCGTCGAAATATTACGACTGCATAATTGCATGACAATAAATTATAAAAAATTCTATTTTTCTGACTCAATGGCATTTTCGGAATGCCTATTTCGCAATAAACATATCTATATACATATATAGTCTCTATTTTGCACGATATGCTATACACATATATACTTTACAGCCAGTATGTGCATTTAAAAAAATGTTCCTTTTACTATGCCACATTGCACCCGTTTGATCGAAAATGTTTTGTGTTAGATGAGTAATGTTGCATTTCGCCGATAGAGGGTTCTCAAGTTTTGTAAGTTTGGAGAAACGAAATATAGCATAATTAAAATTAAACTTAATATTGGTTGAGTAAGGATACAGGGAAAAAAGGAATAAATGGTTAATCTCCCAACATCCTATAAATTTACATACATGCCCTAATTTTTCGGATACTCGCACTAGCAAAAGGCATTATTCGAACTTCATTTTGGGCATACAAATTATGAAAACATTAGTAATAACATAAAGTAGTATATAATATTTATCAATTGTGTCATAAAGTAATGGAAGTCAATAATTGATGTGTGAATTAGATTCATGTTATTACAATGTTTCTGATAAATCTTTGTTGTTCTTGTTCTTCATTTGACATTAACATATACATTGTAATAGGAAAACAAGTTTTTGTCTTGAATTTCATGAACTAGACTTTAAGATTACTGGATATAGTACTTAAATCTACATTTCTACTACACTCAATATTTATTCAAAAATATCACAATTATAAATTTTACTAATTTAAAGTCCTTAATGAGTCTGAGTGAGTTAATGTGGCAATATTTTATTATCTGTAAGCTTTAAATTGATGTTTATATTTTATAAATTGTGAAACGTCTATTGTTTAACTGTGGCAACGACAATACTGTTATGTATTGCTCAAGTGTGCTCATTTATCTATGTATTTTTCTTCATTGATATTATTTTTTTTTATATTGTATGTGTATAGAGAATTATTTCAATTTGTGTATTGTTTTTTAGCTATATTTAAGTTTTATCAATTGATCTGTGACATTTCGCGGGTTCCGCCTGCATTGTATTTAGAATAGTTGAATAAAAATAAACGTTTACTTAGGATCATTATACCTAACCTAAAAATTATTTCATTAGTTTATTTTATTACCAAACAAAACAATATGTACACACCAATTCTTTACGTGAGATTCTTCTCTGCTCTGTGATAGCAATGAATATGGCTTACTAAAAAAGGGCGATATAAGGAGCACCCATAACCGACGAGCATGTATGCGTAGATGTATGAATGTAGAAGAAGCGAGAGGTGTGCCAGGATCGCGCCAAATGGAAATCCATGATCTCTGCCTACCCCTCAGGGTTACGGGCGTGAGCGCATATTCTGAATAACAATTCCAGCATTAAAATACTGGCGGTTATATATAAGTACTGGTTAGTTTTGACCATAGACAATAAAAGGTAAATCAAATTTATAAATGGTTTGCGCAGAACGCACGACCGAGTCTCCAATTTCTTCTTAAATTTGAACAGATTGATTTTTATAGTAGCAGTGTTAGAGCCTGTTGCATGATATAGTAGGAGCTGGCTCAACCGGTGAAATACCATGACCTCACAGAACACTATTGTGAAGTGTTCTGTTTCGTTTGATGAGTGAAATGCCGTGTGTCTAATCCTCATCCCCTTTCCATCCTTTTCTAATAAGAGAGAGGGAGGGAGGGAGGGAGAGGACTTGATTGGGAGGTAAGATAGGAAAAGGAAATATCCTATTTTTGTTTATATCTTGGTCAGCGGTACTTTTTTGGCAATTAAATCTTTGCAAATATTGCCACAATTTGTAGGGTGCCATGGGCCAATGTACAAGCGACAAGCGTCGTAATATTTTTTGTTTTATATTTACATGTTTTAGAAAAGAAAAGATATAATAAGAATAAAATAAAAGAAACCCATGGAGTTTTACTGACACTTTAATATCAATTTACGTATTTACGTCAGCTACTTAAATTCGTAAAGTATACAGTGAAATATTTTTAGATAAGCAGTCTTATAATGAAGCATTACATTCATTAACAATTATTTGTTAAGAATTAACCCTAAATAACCCTCATACTATAAAGGCACATCCTTCTATTATCCTCACTAATCCACCATTAAATCCAATGAGTTTAGATACAATGTGTAAACTTATTTTCATAAACCCCTTATTTAATTAAAAATTAATAATTGCCTTTTGTAATAACAAAGTAGTATAGACTTAGATGACTTATTCAAATGAATTAATTTACAAAATTTCTCCTTTCATAATGCAACCCACAATATAATGACTTGTTATGAAATGAGTGAACCTGATTAGACTTTAATAATGTAGTTAAATTTTTGTATAAAGACATTGGCAACATTTTTATCTATAATAAAAAACAGGCATAGAATTGACTTCATAATGTAATAAGTATATTTATACACTTTATCCCTTCTCACTGGCTTATTACAAATATGCGAAATGGCAAGTTTTTATTACACTACTTCAAATTAAAATTTAATACAATTATGTAATGTTTGGAGAGCTACAACAACAAAATACTGCTTAACTAATACCTAATGTATGCTCATGTTGAAAAAGATGGCTTTTTAACATTGTAATTACTAGTTGTTCACAATAACATGTGAGTTAATTCTGTTGACATTACAGAAGCATGCTTGTGCAGTATACAAAAGGTTGTAGAATAAACTAACAAACTGCTAATGTATCCTATCCTATCTTATTCTCATGTTATGATACTCACATTACATCTCTCAGAATAATAGGACCAAAACCAATCAAATATAAACAATTAATATTCACATGAATATAATAATTATTAACAAAATTCTGAAGAAATATAACCAGAGTTAAATCAAATTAAAATGCAAATTAGTTATATAGAGCTGGTTTAACAAATGCTTAAATGTTATATGAGTGTCACCACTGTAAAACAACAAGAAAATGACACCCCAAAGCATACAACATTAACAAGAAATTATACATTCATAACAATTATTCATTTAACAACAAAACTATCTTCAAATTATAACATTATATATATTATATATGTAAACATGGCAGTATATTTTGTATCAGTGATCCCACATTTTTCACTATTTTTTAAACATCACATTCATCATTTCTGTCACTTAACACAAATATTTGAAGTAAACTAAAAAATAAGCTCCACCATAGAGCAGGATGATCTAAACCCAAAATCTAATAGCTTAAGGAGAAATATGAACTCATTTTTGCTAGAAATAATGCATTCTTGCTCAGATTTTATCATCACTTACCACAATCAGCCCCTATACTTTAGGGCCTTGAAAAAACAAAACAAAAAAACAAACTGCTATACTCTCTTAAGATAGTAAACATCAGCAAAGGAACATTTTCCTTGTTCTACATGTCCCATAGAATAATTAATTTAAACAACTCAATCTGCTTAGCTTAGCAGGCTTACAGCACACTTCTATCCTAGCTCAAAGCATATTTTGTTCTATATACTGACTTTTTATGAGTGTAAATTTATAGCATCTCCCTTACATTTTCACTTGCACTTCTCTCCCATATTTGTCCAGATTTATACAATCTATAAATTTTATTGTTTATCAGTGCTTGAGAGAATTGTGTTATTGCACCTTCGAGTTGGTGTGGAAAGACTTGCAACTGTGTCTCATTATAACCGCTGGGGCTATACTTCTTACTGTCCCTACATTCAGTGTATTTATGCACACCAATCATATCCAGTGGTATTTCATTCATTGTTTTTGATGTAAGATTGAATATGTCATCAAGTGTTGGTATTGTATCCAGGTTTATTATATGATTAAAGGGAATTTTCTCTGGTAAGTTATAATAATGTCTTTTGTTTAATATATCCGGATATCCAATTTCAGCATTATCATCATCGGGTTGATTGAGACAGAATAAAAGTGGTTGGACGATTACTGTTTGTAATGATCTTGTTGGATCAAAGTCTCCTAGAACACCTTTTATATTATTGTGAAAACGAGGTACTAAAAATTCATCCCAAGAAAGGACTATTGCATGGCTTGCTTTATCTGAATCTTCTTTATCATATCGGAAGTGTCTAAAAACGCAATCTAACTCAACTGCAATTCGTACAACATCATAAGACTTAGAAAATATAAATGGGTAGTTTAAAGGAAAAAATTGTATATTCCATTGTGTAATATCAGCGGGTAATAAATTTAATCTTCTTATAACATCTTCTGATATCATGCTGTCATATATTGTAAAGTAATTTACACCCATCATTTGATGAAACACAAGAAATTCAATAAATGAATCTCTTGAAACAACCGGAACTTGATTTGGTACCACACAGATTGCTGGTACAATATTGTTGACAAATTTAATACTGCTGCGTTCTCTTGTTCTACGTTTTGTGTTTACTTGAATTAGTCTGTTAATTGGAGCATAGATGGGATTAATATTAAAATCATTTACATAAAAACTTATCCCTTTTGGTTTCCCGAAGTCTTTATTCATTGTGCATTGGAAAACATACAAGGTAAAATCTTTATGTTCAGTAAATACTTTGAATGAAAAACGTCCAGCTTTTGGTTTAGGGTCATTCTCCAACCAAATATTACAGCGAAATGCAGGGTGAACATTGGTTTTGCCAATAACAATAGTGTCTATACTGTGAGCGTAAGAAGGAGTCAGGGTATGGTACTTTTGATAAGATCGTAAGAATGAAGAGTATGAGTAAAAATTCTCGTCTATTTGTTGAAATAGCGGTGGGGTTTCTCGAACTTCCATTGAAGAGTTACGTAATATCTCGGACAACATTGTTGCATTAAATCCCGGACCGCAAAATTCTATCTCAGATAAGCCGGGTTTGCCGAAAAAGTTGAGCACCTCCAGTACATATCTAAGCCGATAGTACTCGTGACGGTAAATCAGTAGCGTTACAATACTAATAAAACTAATCAACACTAGAATCAACTGGTAGTACTTGCGCATTATGTTCGTTGATGGTTTTCTTGGAGTCTTCATTTATAAGAACCGGTAGGGAAGTCACAAACAAAAATGTATAAAACTAATGAAATCATCTGTGACACCACACGTAAGATACATGTGAAACAACAGCAAATTATTCGACCTGAATATGACTACTGTAAGCTTCAAAATTTAGGTACTTACTATGCAGTACACAATAAATAAATAGTTAAATGGTAATATGACAAGTACTCCATTTACGTTTTTTTTATTATCTAGCAATAAAAAATTGACACTTAACGATTGACATCTGCTAACAAAGAGGATATAAAAGACATCTGATACGGCCAGGGTTAGACTTCGGTACATTGAAAACTATAGTAAAATCCACATACGAACATTTTAAAAGGGTAGTATTTGTAAAAAAAATATAGTAAACTGTAATATTTTGAATTTAACATAGTCATTAAAATCAACATAAGTTTATGCAAAATTTACTTCTCTTTCTAGTTAATCAGTTCGACAATATTAGTGTCATGATAAACACATCCTAGAGTAGGAATAAAATCAGTACCATTCCCTTTACTGCTATCATTTTACTGTTGATAGCAATAAGACGACAAAATAGCGTCCATGGATTGCGTTGCCAATTTGTTTCTTAATCTTATCTTAGTTTGCTAAGGTTCACTTTACTGACAGGCATGGGAAAGCTTGTCCTAAATCGACTTAGTATTCGCTGGCCGCATCAAAACGTGATCACAACCCTATGAAATGTGTTGGCATGAAATGTTCTTTATTTTGGTAATTTATGTAAAGTAATGAAATTATATTCTAAATACGACTATTAAAATACGAAATCCAACCCTGGATCTGACTATCGTGAGAGTACAGGTACAGTTCTTTTCTATAAAGTCTACATTTGTTTATTAGAAAATGATGAATCCGTGTGTAAAATAATTGTTTTTATTAAGCTTTTGTTGTTAAAGCACAAAGAGGTAGATATTATTGCTTTTTTATAATATAAAAATAGAAAATTTAGCACAAAAAAATCTTATTCAGATTATTATACTCTTTGTGCTTTAGCTTCACTATTCATTATTATGACCTAAAGGTCTATGTTACCAGGTCATAAAAGTAATTAAAAAAAACTGTTCATTATTTTGTATGCTCTTTGTTCAACAATGACTTGAATGACAAGAAGCAGCAAATAGCAAAGCCGTAATGTCAAAGAAGTATCAAAATTACGGATGAAAACTTAAGCAAGTCATCGGCGATTTCAAGTTTGAAAAGCTTTTTTTTCACCCAGTGTTCATTAAATCTTTATTATGTCTGTTAATAAAGAAGACACATTACGGCAGTTTTGTGACGTTACGGGTGCTGACGACGCACGAAGTAGATTCTTTTTGGAATCTGCTAATTGGCAACTTGAGGTAAATTTGCCAATATGATGGTTTCATGTTTCTTTTTAAATATATTAAATACTATCTTTACTTCATAAGTATGTTTCCCATTAAGAAATGACTGTAATTCTCTCATTCTAACCGTGTTGTAACTATATAAGGCTGTTCTTATAAGTTTCCTTCAAAAGTATCAATTAATGGTGTTGTGAAGCTTAGTAACTGTAAATAATATTTTAAGCATAACATTTTCATTGTCACAAATATTTATAACTTATAAAATTCTGTTATAAGTATTTCTTCACTATAAGTAGGAGAAAGAAGGTACACATTGCCACATGTCTGATGATTCATTAGCTTTAGAAACAAACCTAAGTTTAAATAGCCATACTTCATGTGCCTCACCTCAGTCTTATTTATTACACAATTACATATTGTAAATATTTTTGCTTTTCTGCTAAAACAATGCTATAGGCCAATTTAATAGTGTAGAATAAGGTTAAAATCAAAGTCAAAGTCGTTTTCACTGTCTGTCTCTTAGATCTTTCAAATTACACTTAAATAAACATGACTAAACATGTAAATGTATATCTTAAAAAGATTTACTTAAAAGTCAGCGAGGGCATATCTTTTTAAGGATAGCTTACTATACCCACTTTAACTTCTAAACAAATGGTCATGTGCAATCACTCATGTAATTCATCATCAATCACCATATAATTAAAATAACTCTTGTGAATTATTGCAAAATATGACCCATGCACGCAAAACTAAAATCAAGTGTGCCCCTTGCTGTCGCCCACTGTGCTCAATGTCCATCCAGCAATTAATACTGTTAATAAGGTAACACAACATAAATTAATTCTATGGCAGATAAAGTTTGTCAGGTAGTCTAGTCTTGTATATATTTTTACTTATGAAATTGCCTTTAAATTTTATGTAAAAATGGTGTTTTGCTAAGATTCAATGTATTACAGGTGGTATTGATTCAAATGATGAGAAAATATTGCTATAAATATTCTGGATAACTTGATGGTTTCTGGTCATATTGTGGTTATTTTATTCCCTCTCTTGGAGAGGAGGCCTGTGTCCCTGCAGTAGGGAAATATAAAAAAGGCTGGTTTATTATTTTACATCTTATTGTAAAACTTGTTTGTATTATAAACTGTATTCTTGTACTTTACTATTTAAATACCCTGTACTTGCTTTAAACTAACTTTAATGAAAACTTATAAAAAATTATGATTATCATATATAAGATGAAATAAATAACATTATTTATATTGTAAAAAAAATATTTATAATAAAAAGAAATGTGCTGTCTTTAGGACAGCCAGATGTTACTGTTACGCTTACACTTTTTCGGTCTAGCCCTTAGCCCACCAACCAATGATAACATGTGATAAAGAATTCTGTTCCGTACATTGAAATGTCATCTAGCTAGCTAGTTTTTGCTATTTTATTATCTTTCTTATGTTTTATCAAATTTGTATACATAGAAGTTCAAAATATCATTGAGTGACACACAACAGCTGTTGAATAGAGCACAACATGCACAAGTTGGAGTGGATGGGTGCATTTTACAATTTGGTAGTAGGAATTTAAAGTTGCGATTTTTTAACATTTACTGTTTTAGCAATGCAAAACCGACACACATTCACATGAGATTAGCAAAGAGCTTAAAAATCTCACTACTTTCAGGTGGCTTTGTCCAGTTTCTATGAGCATGGAGGCAATGTAGATGACGCACCAGCTAACCCTGCCCCGGCAGCAGCATCAGTTCCGACTCTGTCTGACAGTGATATGGACTCACCGCCTGCATCTCCTGTACGTCCCGCGAAGAAGGATAAGAAGAAACAGGAAACTTCCAAATTTGCCACATTACAATCACTGCAACAGGACAGTTCCAGTGATGAGGAAGAAGGTATGCTATGCTGAATTGTGAAATGATCCATTCCAATTCATCAGTAACAGTGTGTACCGCCTACTCCTTCTATTTCATAAAGGCCGGTAATGTGTCTGCAGTTCCTCTAGTGTTGTGGATATTTATTGGCAGATGTGATGGCCCCTTATCTTATAAAAAAATATGTGAAACTCCTTGATACATCAATGGTTATAAAATTTAGCTCATCCTCTCTTTTCATTAACAATTTAAATTATTCTAAGTCAAAGTTGTTTTTGTATAAGCAAGTAAATGTATCTATTTGTATAGATATGTATCTGTCACCGAAGGATTGTTAGAGCAGACACTTTATAATTGGATAGGCAAATTCTAAATGGTTGGCACATTCTCAGTTGGACAAATCATTGACATTATGACGTTTCATTCCCAGTCACTTTCTAACAGGGCGAAGTCATTGGACGAAGTATGGTAGGCATATTGTGAACAACAAAACAAAATGTTCTTGTGATGTTATTTTCAATTATTTTCGTACCATTTGTAATTAAAATTATAAATTACATTTACATACTGAACTAAAATTAAACCTGTTATTTATTTTGACAAGAATGGGAATTGAAGACAGTGAAAATAATTATTAGTGAATAAAAAGTGAATAATACTACACAGGTTTCTTAAAAGTGTTTATAAACCTGTCTAGTATTATTTGTGATGTCTACATCAAGTTGATAAATTTGAAAATTCTTTTGGTTATTTTTTTCTGTCCAATTCCATAACGCGTTTTTGCAACTATTTAATGATGTGTATATTATATTTTAGTTACTAATGCTACGAAAATAATTGAAAACAAAATCACATTTATTTGTTTACGTTTAGCAGCTGACTAAAAAATTAAAGGATGACTGGCAACGAATCAAAAAAGCGGGTCTCAAGTTACGACCGATCGCCGCTCAAAGTTCGTTTTGTAGACAAATACATTATACCCTCGAGTTAAGCCACTACTATGTGTATATTTATGTATGTAGAAGAGAGAGGAAGATTGTGCCAAATGAAAAGCCATAATCTCTTCTTACCTCGTGAGGTTATTCTATCTCATGGATGTCCATGACTTATGACTAATGTTGTATCTTTTGTCTTTTTACTAATAGAAATGTCAGTTAAATTGGATAGTCATTGTTGTAGTCTGCATTAAGAATTAAAATAATATTTAAACTTATCAATTAAATAAACGTCAAAATTTGCTTTAAAATTTATGATAAAAACTAAATGGGTCTTATGTTTTAAGTTTTCTTAAAAACTTTAATACATTATTAATTTAAAACATAATTAAGTAACAATTAATTATTTTAAAACAGATAAAAAAGTAAATCATCATATATGTTCAACATATAAATGCATTAGAGCGACTACCTCAAAACATATTGATATCAATTCTTAGGAACTAACAAGCCAATCACAAATGCATGGAAATTGTTTTGAATGTGAGAAAGAGATAGAAGATTTAAAGAAAACGATAGAGACACTAAAATTAGAGAATAATGAATTAAAAAAAGAACTAGAAAAGTTCAAGGGAAGCTTTGTTGGTACAAATGAAACAGGTTATTATTAAAATAATCATGACCTTTTATTAACATTATTTATTTTTATTAATTTATCAATTCTCAAAGGAAGATTAAGCTAATGAATCTAAACTACATATTTTTAAATTTAAATTACAATTACTATTTGGATTTGCATAAAACTATTACAAAATGGAATATAATTAAAATACTCCATGTTTGTTTACAGGTCAAGCATTTTACGCCGGAGGATCAGAGCGGTCAGGTCAGCAGATCTTGGGGCCTGGGAAGAGCAGGAAGGATATTGTATCGGAAATGTTCAGAAGTGTCAGAGAGTGAGTTGATATTTTTAGCTACAATCATTTTCTTTATGGAAGTGATCACTACACAGCAGGACATCTATCTGTATGTCTGTCGATATGCAACTACATCTGTCAGCATTATGTTAGACAGAAAAGGAAAAGGGATTGGAATCGAACTGCACTGACAAAACGAAAAAGTATTAAATATGTGCTTCATTTTCCGCTTCTGTGTGATTGTTTCCTTGTCGTGTTTCTGTTGATAACGTTCTACGTAAGAACGTGCCACTGGTATTCTGTACGGCCGCGGTACTTTTCCCCACAAGTCTGCCAATTCATACAACTGCCCGAGTCAGTCGGTCTGGTTTGGGACACACTCGCGTCCAAGTATAGCTTTAGTAGTTTGAAAGGAGATGTTACCCGTGTTATGACCTGTTGTCGATTAGACTTCCCTCGTAGTTCAAAGAATTTTGTTGCAGGCAAGGCGCGGTGGTTTTCGATAATGAGCCTACATCCTCTAGCAGAGGGCGCGGTGCGTTCAGCGGGGTCGGGTACAGGCTCGGTCAGTACAAAATAAACATTTAGATGTAATAAATTTATATCAAGTTTAATTTCAGAGTTTTGCTTGTATTGATATAAATATAGATAGATAGATAAACACTTTATTGCTCACATTACATTAAATACAATAAATTCACTAAAACTAAACTTAAAATTAAACCAAAATGTGGGCAAGGGCGGCCTTATCGCTATGAGCGATTTCTTCCAGGCAACCCTGTAGGACAGGAGAGGTATAAAAAAGAAAGATATATAGCATAATTATTGATGTTAAAAGATGTCTGAAGCTAGTATATATTTTAGTAATTATGTATTTTACATTATTTATTGTATATTTGTCATATTTGTTTTTATTAAAATATAATAGAATTTATATATTTAAAGTAGTATTGAATTAAAACATACTAGATGACCTGGTAAACTTGGAGCATTAGAATTAATGTAGGTTTGTTATATTATTACCTATATTAATTTTGTATTAACTGCTGGATGGGTTATACCCGGGTTTATCCCTTTATTGAAAGCACAGAGCTTGAGCACAGTGGGCGACAGTAAGGAGCGACGAGTGGGATTGGTCGCATCAAGCGAACAGTCCCGTCATCGGTGCGAGACCCACGCTTGATTTGATTTTTGCGCGCATTAGTTGTTATTTTGCGATACCTCCTAAGATACTCATATAAATTATATCGTGTAAATGATTATCATAATATGCATGTAGCAACTAACGTATTTGATACGTTGGTAACTATTAATACTGTATCCATCTAAATGGCTTTTTCAATTATCAAATTGACGTGACCATTTTCTTAGAAGTTAAAATGGTGGTAGTATAGCAAGCTGTAATGCTTAAAAAATAGACTTTATTGTAAATCTTTTAAAGATACAATTACATAGCTACAATTCCGTAATACATCATTTTGATTTATCTCGTAAGGTTTAGCAAATAGGAGTGCAATCTAGCACACCAAAATACACATCCTAGAAATTCTCTCATTTCTCTATAATAATATTCGTGTATTGTACATATTAACCTTTCTCTAAAATCACTCTGCATTGATGAAAAAACCATTGAGTAGTTTGAAAGATCGAAGGGGACAGACAGCGGAAGCCACTTAGTTTTATACTATGTGATTACGCTAGTATATTATAATAAAGGATAATATATAATTTTAGGACAAACGGCGGACGATCACGAGCAGATAGCGCCCCCCAACTCACAACAACAGGTAAAGTAGCTCGTGATATAAATTATTTAATAAATGAAATAAGTTCACTGACACCAAAGTGTGATGAATTATGAAATGTGTTCCGTTAAAGTCCTCATTTTCGTCTCTTGGATGTCATTGCAACTTATTAACGATTTGAATCAGTCCCAAGATCTACGACGTAGCACTCCAACCCAACCCGTTGGCAAGGGGTTCTTGATAAAATAAATAAATATGCACTCACGCCCGAAATCCAGAGGGGTAGGCAGAAATCATGGATTTCTATTTGGAGCGATCCTGGTACAGCTCTCTCGCTTCTACATAAATCTTA
>JWHW01031597.1:6160-21928 GCA_000931545.1 Papilio glaucus | reverse complement strand
ACCGCCATTAGGTGGCAAGTAATCTATGATTTCGCGGACCCTCGAGAAATCCTATTACATGTAAGGACACTTTCTCTTGCGTCTCTCTGGTCAGTCTGGTTTTGATACTGTACTTTATGTACAGTCTAGTTTTGATACTGTATATTTTGATACTGTATGTACAGTCTGGCTTTGATACTGTACTTTATGTACAGTCTGGTTTTAATACTGTACTATATGTACAGCCCGGTTCTGGCTCCATTGTAGAAGTCACTTTTTAAACGAGTTGCATGGAGTTAGCACGTACATATACTACTTTGTGTCGTTTTCACATGAGTTCTCTTATCATATAACTTAAAACAAGAACCGAATGATTTGTTAAAAATAAGTTTTAAAGGCTTGTTACTGTATATGCTGTTGTAATGTAAATAAATAATAACTCAGTTAATCTTTTGGTGGCCTTATGCAATGAGAAACCTAACCTGTTAACGAGTGGAGATCCCAGCCCTGGCATCAATATCAAAATCCGTCGATTAACGACAGACGCTGCGTGTGATGCGCATCAGTGCGTGCTGTCTGCAGCGCTGTGTACTGTACACAGCGAAACGAGCAGTGCGCAGCGCTGCGTACTGTATGCAAAGTTGGGTGCGGTGCGCAGCGTTGCGTACTGTACGCAGAGTTGTGCGCGGTGCGCAGCGTTGCGAACTGTATAAAGAGTTGTGGTGCGCAGTGCGACTACACGATGCGGCAGCACGGCATGGAGCAGCGCTGCTTGCGCTTATCGCCGGGCACGTCCGCAGCAGACAGGCCCTTCTTCTGCTGCGACATCGTGCGGATCAGCGTTAGGAATGTCTGAGGAAGTGCAATAGCTAATTACAACTCGGTAGTTAGTCTGTGAGTATGTCTCAATACCCTATTAATTACCTAATTAGTTATATATTAAGTCAATGTTAACATTGATTATTACAGTCAACCCTACGTTGTGTATGTAATCCATCTACTAGGTAATTATAATGAATGAAAATACACATTCTTTCTTCCGGCTTTACGTAGATGTAAATTACTTGTGATATTACTTAAAAGGACTAAAAATTAAAAGTTAACGAATAACGGGTTTTGATACTTTAATCTCTTAGGGGAGATTTCACCGTTTATTAATTTAATTAAACGCGATTAGTTCGACCTAAACTCGGTTTACGCGTTTAATGGAGTTTAGAGCTCCAAATAGCATTTCACCAATATAAACTAAACGCAGTTATGCTCCGAGTTTAAATTCCGAACGGCCGATTTTTGGCGTTGACAAACTGTATAACTAATATATTCGCTAAGATTGTAGCTGGTGAAAACCGTTTAACGAAAATCAAGATTAGAATCGAATTATTATAAACTCAATTAAATTTCGAATGCAAATGGTGAAATCGCCCCTTAAATGTTTAAAATACTCTACGCTAGTTTTAGCTGAAGCAATTCTTCTAGATTTTCCACTACAACATTAACACCACAGTATAAAATCTAATTTAATAACAATAGTTAAATTTATGAATGACAATGCACATACGTAAATAAGCTGTAAATTGCAACTCACCTGAATCCAATATTGTTTAAATATATCAAACGAACTAAACAAATAAGAGAGGGTCGAACAAATTAGACGCTTAGTTTTGTAAATCTGTATATTTTTCTCGTCTTATTAGCACAATAATAAATTTATTCGAGTACTGTCGGGCACACGCAGCGTACACGCAGCGCACTCGCATACATCTCGCCGTGTCGCCACTAACCTAACTTACAGGGAATGTGAGCAGGTAGTAAAATAACCGATAACATCACGCTCTAGGCACTTCTACACTTCTACACTTAGGAACTGCTGTGAGAACTGTTGCCGTTACATTTTTTCTAGTGCCATTAATGTTATTTTACGACCCACTAAGATGATACCGACTGATTTAGCAGCACTTTTTGGAGATCATGTCTGAGGCCTAATTCTGGCAGTCTTATTTCATTCAGACGTTTCAACTGAACTTACAACACGACGAATTTGATTAAATGTAACATAGTAAACGAATCAGGCCCCGGGCTGAATGTCTGTGCCGGTTTCAGTTGACAGCTGTCAAATGTAGATAATAAATGGGAGACAGTGTATAGATTATAAATGTGTTGTACGCTAGTGTTTTATTATTTGGCAATTATTATGCGATCCGCGCAGCATGTGAAAAATATCTGTATACAATAATATATTTAAATATTAAAAATCGTAAAAGTTCAATGTGAAAATGGAGTTTTTTTTAAAAACAATGACATGAACTATACAATATTTGTATGGATATTTCGTTGGTCGAGTAAAATTACTTGCCTCATTTGAGATTAACAGACACAAATGGCGTATAAATTTACAATTTTATTCTACAATTTTCTAGCAATTTCTAACATTTGTAGGAATCATACAAGGTTCCGTATTACAAATAATGAAGTACAATAAGGGTAAACATGTTTTACACTGTGTATATAAAAATAAACTGTAAAATACGACCCGCGCTGAGGTCAACATAAATTTTCAAACTTTAAATATAATTTTAATATATAAACTCAAAGTATACACATATTGCTATTACGAAGGTAAAATGTCAAAAATATAAATATCCACGACCATAACACCTTCATGGCATGATCAGAGATAAAGAAAAGTTTACACCGGCTTTATTAAAGCTTATACAATAAAAACGTTAATTGTGACAAATATTATTTCGGGAAAATTAAAGTCCTATTCGTAGACATGTTCCATATAAAACAAGTAAACTGTATTGCAAACATATTCATTTAAATTGGAACAAAAAAAAATTAAATACATAAAGGAATTTAAATAAATAAGATGTACTGAACTGTGTAGTGCTTGTAGCATTTCTAGGATTAGGACTTAGTACTGACCGCGTCAGCTATCGAAGTACGGCCAAACTCGTTTACAATACCATTAAATAATGTTTTTTGGGAGATATTTTTAACAAACTAATTTACGACTTAACTTACGCGTAGTACGGTGTATATACCGACTGGTTGCGAGCGCGTCGGGGGCCCTTCCTCAAGGCGAGCGGGACTGAGATTAGCACTCAGTGCGAGACGGGCCGCGACCGCGAAATAATTTAGGATACATAAACATTTAAGTGAATATTTATGTCTCGTAAATTTGCTCGTCGCTGCGAACTACTCAAACTTTTCACATACTTTATATCAATTAAAGCAGAAGTTCCGGTTGAAGAAATTCTAGTCATTCTTGGTCGTACAATCAACCCCTCAAAACATCCATGGTATTAGAAATTAAGGGTATGGACAGGATTGGCAGTGGCCGCAATAGCTAGCGCAGTCAATATCCCGCAGCGGTCATGATACACAATTACGCCGACACCAAGCACAGCAGCGTACAATCAGTATTACCAGGTTATACTAATTAAACATTTATATCATACTCATTTACTTTATGAAATAGAGGAAAATTAAAAATAATGATACATAAGCTAAGAACATGCTTGTAAACATTCTCCAAAGAAAATCATTCCATAAACTTAAGATAAATAGAACTTATTTTTTTTGAACTTTGAAAAATATATTATACTTATTATTAGCAATAGAATAAGGCAAACAAACAAAGCGATGAGGCTGCACGCCAGCGCCGACACACAAGCATGCCGCGACGCCGACACACAAGCATGCCGCGACGCCGACACACAAGCATGCCGCGACACCGACTCACAAGCATGCCGCGACGCCGGCACACAAGCATGCCGCGACACCGACTCACAAGCATGCCGCGACGCCGGCACACAAGCATGCCGCGACACCGAGACACAAGCATGCCGCGACACCGAGACAAGCATGCCGCCGCGCTTGTTTAGCTTTCATAAAAATATGTTATTCACGTGCAGTTTAAAATTAAAACAATAATTATCTTTATATTAAAATATAAAACATTTATCGATCGATACGGGCGCATGCCTTGACCTTGACCACCTCGACTTTTGTATACAAGCTAATTCTATATTCCCGCGATTATTACAAAAAAATATTTCTAAGTATAAACACAGACACAATGCAATCCAAGACATATTTAGCGCTTACGAGCTAGTTAATAAATACCACGTGTTCCGACGTCCGGACGGGGTGCACGCCGACACGTCGTGACGCGTGCCACAGTACGAAATAATCATTTAACGCGTGACGGTAGGTAACGGCATGCGCCCCGACAACGGACGTGTCTCACGAACCTAAACACTAACAAATAATGAGCGGAAACAATGTCACATTTCCTCATAACTCGGCCGAGATTTTTATAAATAACATCTTGCGACAAAGGAGTGGCTTTATTGAGGTTTTTTTATTTCTCGTGCAAAGACATACCTTTATCGAATTACTGTCGCATATATCGTGTTCAGATCAAATTATTTAGACACTAAATATTATTACAAAGTAACACGCAAGCGTAACGATTCATAACGTAAACGAATTTACAGAATCCTGTTCGCAATGAGCTCTTTAACATATAACCCAGTCGGGACGTCGTGCGCCAACGGACCGGCTCGTACATTAAATTTACTTCATTAGGAACAGTGTTCTATAAAATACCAGCACCAAAACGGGCTAATGTCATAGATATAATTTATACAAGACGCGAGCGTATCTCCGGTGGCTGTAGCGGTGCGTGGGGGGCGCGGCGCTGGCTCGGCGCTGCGCCCTACAATATGGCGCATTTGATCTTTCTCCGCTTGACCTTGTCGCGCACGTTGCCGTTGGCGGCGCGGCTGTCGTCCGACTTGCGCGAGCGGATCTCCCGCATCAGGTCAAAGAACACCTGCGGGACACGTCACGCCAGTCAGCACACACCGACACCAGCACGCACACACGCACAAACATATAGCGAGAACCCTTCACCATGTTGAATGAGATAAAAAAACGGCAAGAAAACATAGATCAATTCAATTTTTTTCTTTCCATTAGATTTTATTTAATGCCGTTACACGCTCCTAATCTTTCTAGCAAAAAACAAGACTGTTGACAAGTTATAGGAGCGGACGGGTGAAGTAAGGTAACTTGCCCTTTGCAGCATTTCACAAAACATATACAGAATATACAATTAATTTTGTTAAAATGTTGAAATATAAATTATTTCAACCTTATAACAAAGCCAACACAACTGTAGTACTTAAAGTGATGACTTGTAAGTTTAAGTCGAGAATAATTCTAAAATTAAAGATACATGAAGTGCATTGTGTCAATGTTAAATAGTTTATTTATCTATACTCGTTCACTGGAGTCAAGTATACAACACTGAACATGGCACACACATTAATTGCTTATATGTAGCTTACTTCAACAAGGAGGACCTTGCTGCATCTACCTACTCCACCGCGCAACCGGCCACGTGTTGCCAACGTCCACGAGATTCGACGATCAAATCAAATCATTTATACAAATAACTCTCAATTTATAATTTTCAGTCTATGGAATGCACATGACTATTCTGGCAGAATAACCGACGACACACACTGCTCTTTTCACTTCCACACATACACGTTAATTAAAGTTAACTAAAATTTGAAAAGGCAATTAATAGCAATATTTGAAATAGCATCTTAAAGTCATCATCATAAACTCATCACCTTCACTGCGTCTTTCCTTACATCAGTTTCAGGTCCGATCTTCCCGCTCCTAATATCTTTCAATGCACCTACTTTTTGTTAATTTTTCGTATGCTCATCATATCACAAATATACTTCATCATCTTTGTACGACAAAAACGAAAGCCACCTAGTAAACATATCACTTTCAAATTCTACAATGGACTCATGAGAACAATAAACTATTGAAAAATATGTTTACCTCGCGTGCCGGACAATACTTATTCTTCCTTCACTAAACACCTCTCACAAAAACTCCCTTAGCAGCCTTTTCAACATTTAATCATAAGGAAATATTACAAAGAAGTAGCCCTTCTTCAAGATAGACAAACGATCTGGTCAAGGTTACACGAGTCAACTGGTGGCGGTCTTTGTGGCGATCGGAGAGTGGACATCTTAATCGAAGACGAATAGTAAGAATAAAAAAAAAGCAGTGTGTGCCAGAGAAAAAAAAACGAGCAGTGCACGGTGCAGAGGCGGCAGGTGTACTGCGGCGCGGCAGAAGCTGTGCAGCAAACAAGCTCGGTGTACCGCGCTACGCTAACCTGTACCAGTGCCTCTATCCAACTTATACAGCTTCGGTCAAATATGCTAACTAATAACATTACAATTATGTATATTTAAAATTGTTTATTTTGAGTGATTCTTGTCGTTTATTTTATTTGTTGATATAATGCACAACACTGATTCCAGTTTCGTTATTGAATGTGAGAAATATAAATCGTAAAGATATTGATATGAATTGAGATATAACTTTGTATTAGTATTATTTAAACGCAATAAATCTAAAAAAAGGCCGACATTTTCGCACAAATCTTAATTTAACTCTAGAACTACTCATCGGTTCGAGATAAAGTTTAAATAAGACCAATCTGTAAACAAGAACTATCAATTGAAAAAGAATTTTTAAAATCGATTCATGTCGAAGTTCAGAGGTAACAAAGTAATTGAAAACCTCCTTCTTTTTTGAAGTTTATTAAGAATGCCTTTGAATGTTTTCTTGTTTGTTGTTATACTACTAAACCTTATGCTCCGATTTCTCGTTGATTCGACAAAGTCTATGGCTGATATAAATTTATTAAAACTTTCGTCAGAGATTATTAACTAACTGTTTATAAAACGGCTTTACTCGCGTTAGCATTTACGGGTATTGATCCCGTTTCGGACCTGAGGTCCTTCTTCAGGGCGTGTGGGATCGCGGTCGCGCAGTGCGAGGCGGGTTACCAGTTTTATTACCAGTTAGTCTATACCTGATAGTAAATTTACGAGGATTCTGACCGACGGTGTCGTATTTTCAGGATGTATGCGCGTTTGTTATAACCACAATATTTAAACTGTCACACACATAATTCTTTGAAAAAGAATATTCGCCGTAGAAATTAATAATATATGCAGTGCTATGACTATGCTACAGGGAGCTACAACAAAAATATCATTCAAGATCTATCACCATAATGTTTGCATATCCAAACTAAAGAGAACCAGTATTTACGTTCAGGGTGAGGGGTTCTGTGTGAGAACGTGTGTGTGCGCCTGTTGATGTGTGTGTGCAGGCTCACCTTGTCGACGTTGTCGCGCGTCTTGGCGGAGGTCTCGACGTAGGGCACCTGCCAGGCGTGAGCGCGCTCTCGGCACGCGTCCAGCGGCACGCGCCGCTTGTCGCCCAGGTCCGACTTGTTGCCCACCAGCAGGAACGGTATGTTCTCGTCGTTCTTCACTCGCAGGATCTGCTCCCTGGAATATGCACCGGAAACATTTTAATTTCTACATCGTCATTACAATCGCCTATCATGGTGGACGCGGACATTTATTGATAGAAAGGCTGAATCTAGATTTTTTGCCTACGTTAATTTTCACCGATAGCTTAAGTCATTATTCCGAAGGGCTGCTGGAAAAGAGGACACAAAATTTCTACTATTATTGGACTTAAACTCACCTAAACTCTTGAGTGGCGTCGAAGCTCTCTGGCTCGGTTATAGAGAATACACAGAGGAAGCCTTCTCCAGAGCGGAAGTAGTTGTCCCGGATGGCCGCATAGTCCTCCTGGCCCGCCGTATCCAGAATGTCGATCTGCACCTCCTCGCCGTCCAGCACCACCTGCCGAGGCGGGAACGGAGGTTCAAGTTACTACATATATAAACTTTGCTCAATAAGTTATCAGTGAAATGAGGCTTACTACTGTTTTTAAAAGATCAAGTGGGTCGTATGTACAGATATGCCCAAATCTAGCAGAATAGGGGTTAGATTAGAGGCAAAGATAAATGATTAGGCCTATACCGCTGTAGTAATTTATCATATCGCAGAGTGCACGAAGCACAGTGCGTGCGTACAGTATATACATACATAGTATACAAACAAAGTCGCTTCCGCTTTGTGCTTCCTTTCGATCTTTCAATCTAAGGTATTCAATAGACAGAGGTATTAAGAGGGTGGTTGATATAACACAAGGTAAATTAATTATAAAGCGGAACGAAGCTTGCCGGTCAGTCAGACGTTTAATATCTTTAACCACACCATTAATATAACTTACAGTGTCGTACATTAATGTAGACAATTTGTGGTGTACAGTATTATTTCTCTTCGAAGCCACGCTCGGCTATCGACTATCGACTGCTCATAACCGTTATCGCCGACGACACGCGCCGCGATGACAACACATTGACATTCAATACATATAATAAAAATGTAAGTGATCGCTGTCTGTACATTGAAAATATAGAAAAACTACCATTAGGGGCCTTCATAAAGCCAAAACAATGATTATGTTAATTTTTGTCTGTGCGTTTGTTACCGCTAATCTCAGAAACGGCTTAACCGATTTGGGTGCGGTTTTCAGTAATGTATTTTGGTAAACTTCGCTTAACATTTAGTGTTTCTTTATCTCAATCAGTTTAAATAGTAATCGTGTAAAAAAGTTATATCAATTTAACTGTGTCGACCCAACATACGCAGGAAAAGGGCAGGGAGATGATGATGAGGTTTCGGTAGTATTAAATAGGTAATATCATTTCGTTTAAGTTAAATTGCAGGGCGGGTGCAAAAATCTTTCATGGTGTTATAACTTTTATGTGGTAATCAAAAAGTAATTGAGAAAACTGGTTTAAGTATACAAAATTTATATTTTTAAGTTATGCTGTACCTTCTTCCTGTAACTGTCGGCTTTGGTGGGCTCGTAGTCCTCTACGAACTCGTCGTACATGAACTGCAGCGTGAGCGCGGACTTGCCCACGCCGCCCGAGCCCACCATGATCACCTTGTGCAGCGTGGGCTGCGCCGCCGGCTTCTTCGACATCGCGCTCGCTGCTTCCCCGCACACCTGCGACACAGCAAACAAACACGTCACCACAATATGTTATGAGTGCTTATAGTTGACATAAAAATAACTTTACCGACCAAGCTCGGACTCTCTTGGAATAACGTGTCTAAACTTCAGCTCAAAGACGCACACCCTTTTGTGAATTGGTTCTAATTAACTTTTATGAATGCAGCTACAGGAAGTGTAGAGTTCGACCAAAGTTACCAAGGTTAATGAGTATAAAAATGTCGAACTGTATGCCGCCCGTCTATTTGTTAGGCTACGAAACCATCTAACGACGGTCTAAGGAAGTGTTGGAGAGAGCGGCTGTCGATGATGACGTCAGTGAACGATTAAAATCAGTTCAAATTCCGCGTGAACTTTTAAAACAATCTTCATAATGCACCGTTACTCAGATGTTAGTGTACTATAAATGGGGAAAGTGTGAATTTTGTTGCGATCAAATCGTTTTTCGTTTCGCATTTACTGTTTCGGTTCGGGTCGGGGTAATGTCATGCCATCGGATATTTGACGTGCAACGTAACGGGTAACAGTCGTAGGCCTACATTTGCACTAATATTGTTTTATAATTTATCATTTTATGTGTGTATGCAAAATGAAAAGAATAGAATTGTAGAATTAAGCGCACACTTAAATTTATAGCCGATTATTTGAAAATTTCTTAAGAAAAAAAAACATTATGGCAGCGTTCGCTCAGCACGTAGGCACCTTAAATTATAAAGATCTAAAAATACAGACACCATTAGGAAGGGGAAGACCGATTCATCTCCTTCGCGAGGAAAAACAAACGGACCTACTATAAATAGGTTACTTTAAAATAAACAGTCGTACGTACTTATCGATGGAACGTGCGAACGAACCTGCGTGTGAAACTGCGTTTGGTGGCTTCCATATAAAGGCAAATAGGTATTAATTATTCATCCCTGTTAGCAGACAGAATAAACTATACGTTTTTCTTAGTATCTTCACTTTCAAAAACCATTACTGACGTCTGAATCAGTTGCATTGATTTATCTTTCAAATGTCTTGTATTTATCAGTACTATCGGTTTCCGCGTTGCCAGCCGCATAGATAGTCTACGAGCAGATCATCATCCTGACTCACCCATACATTACACAGTAACTACGTAAGTTTTCGTACAGCTGTACAAGAGCGAGAACAGTTATTGTTTCAAACTTAGACGAGAATAATTTACACATAGTATTAATTACTACTTTATAGAAACATTTAATAATGCCCGTTTTAATTAGAGTTTATGGAATGGCAACAGTGTGTTCGCACTGCAGAAAACATTCACATAAAACATGTCGCCTCACGTTTTCTCAGAAAAAACGGTGAGCACGGCAAGAGATGTACTACATCTAAGCTTTGGAGAGTATAGGCGCAAATTAGTTCTACAGTGTGACAGCGAAGAGTTCTACGTAGGCTAAGTAGTAAGTACCTTTAAGTAAATATATTGTACTTACTTAAAATATATCAACTGTGCATTTGTAGACAGATTATATCTGTAGCGTCTATTGAATGATATTTCAAAGCCGTTGTAGCGGCGCGGTTGCGCGTCGCGGCTCGTGCGTCACTACTTAAGAAAATGACCTAATGAAGTAAAGAGGTTTCAGTGCGCGACCGCCGCGCATTACGGGCCTAAATCTGTTATTACATACCACACACATACATGCACCAACGAGACTGACAAAAAACATGAATGAATGAATACAGCCGTTGTACATGTCCAGACATCCTGTATATAAATTAAAAAAAAAATCGTGCCTGTTGCTGCTAAAATACTACATAAATATTAACATTTTGAACGAACTTCATTCGCTTCTTTAAAATCTATACATCTACGAATATTATGGATCTTCATTGGTAACGAGTATGCCTTATTATGGGCTTTTTTTTAGCTTTCTGGACGGAAGTTTTATCTTTTGTATAACAACCGATTTTACAGAAAACACGGGACGGGGACGCACATTATTTTATTTATGTAATGTTAACACGCGTGGAAAATTGTCACGTAGCGAATTAGGCGGGGCGCAGACGTGACGTGCAACGACCTGGCGCTTTACGAACGCTTCAGGAACGAACGCGAGACGTCGTCAGAGACAATGCGTGCGCTTCACTCTAGAGAGGCCACTTGTCTTAGACGTAACGCAAATATAAAAATGCTGACAAAACATTTTTTTTGCAACTCTAAAATCCATGACATCTCGCAAACGAATAAAATTCTTTACAAAAAAAAATTATTTTTTGTTTTGTTTCAGAATTAAGAACAACTTATAGAGAAAACGTTATTGTGTGAACGTACTAATGTGACAAAGGATATGTTATTTTACGGGAAAAACATTGAAGTCTAAGTGTAGTCTAGTTCGATACAGAACCTTTGGAATAATAATATCCACTACAAGCTCGTCGTTTATTGTCATCGTCTTGCTAATACGATATACACGTGATGGTGGACGGTTACTTTTACTGTTGATACTAAAAAAAACATGAATACCGAAACAGTGCGTCGACCAGCACTTTCGATGGCGCGCGCAGTTTCACTGCGGGCGTGTATGCTGCACAAAAACTGTGCGCAGTGCACGCTGCGTGATCGATCGCTGCGTGCTCGCAAGTCGATATTAATTGTCAACGAGATTATATACTTGTGGCTTATTTTTCTTTCTACAATATAAAAAGTATACGGTTTAAATGAGAAGAAACAGACCCGTACACATCCAGATAACTAAAACGTAGCAGATACATTACCAAATACTACTAGAAAATATATAAGGAGGTATATAAAGGGAAAACGAGAAAAAACAAGGTTTGGGTATTGGAAAAAACAGAAACGAGATTCGAGTTCATATTACCTCAAATATTTCTTTACGCAAGGATACCTAATCCTGCGCGAAAACGTCTGCAAAACCATTTTATGCAAACAGTCAACACAGTGAGCGTTACTATTATTACATTCAACAAAATAATGAGCCATACAAAAATTGTTTTGCATGTATTTTTCGTCAGATCGCGGACGGACAAGTCGTCACGCACGCCTAAATATTTTGCATGACGGCCGCCGTTAATGTATGACATAACCCAAATACCGTAGAGCCGCGCAAAAACATAGTTTGTTTTTAATATTGACCTGGCCAAACAGCCTTACCATAAGTGACAAGCAAGTTTAAACTTTAACACATTGTAAAAGATAGCAGAATATAACATCTACTAAAAGCAGGTGTTGCGTTGCGTTTGGGCGATCTGATCGCGGAGCAAGCCGGGAGTCGAAGTGAGTCATGCAGATTACCGCAACGATAGTCACGCCAGACAGCGCGCGATGAGACAATGCCTGTGGAGTGACGTTTTAATGAAGGCTCGACATCGAATATTACACGTAAACATAATATTTTACTTCGAGGCAATCTATTATTGCAATACTAAACTAACTAGGCTATTTTTAATATCAAATATGAACAATAAAATCGCTAACTGTTCGCCATAATTGTTTATGTTTTAACACCACATCAGTGGTAAATACTGTCAACTATTCTACAGCTAAAATTCATGAATATACCCTTTTCTAGCTTCTATAACTAAGCTAATGTCAAAACTAACAGTAGGAAGGAAGTCTTAAATTTACATTTTCATAGCGTATTGTACAATACACCCGAGAACCAGATTTACATTATAAATACGTCAGATCGTATAGTATAGGTAGGTCAGTGGTAGATAAAGGATTGAATAGTTTAACTTTAACTCCATCGCACGTTTAACCTTTACTTGCATTAACATCCGAGTTCAATGTACGCAGCAGGTTCTACTTCTAACCTAGTAATCGTCTTATAATGACGTGACGTACGACGCAGCGTCGGCGCGCCGCACAGATGACACGGAAGTAAACCTCTCAGAGTTTATTCTGCCGGCGTTCAAGGTCCTCATAATGAGGCAGCTCGCGTCCACTCACACCACACGTATGGACAGCATACCACGTGGACTGAATTACAACTCGGCAGTTTACGTATTACCAGAAGCATAGTGCTGCGACACAACGCATTTACGCACATGTATCGACATGATGTGCATTTATTTTGTTTATAGAGACCTCAATAAGAAATGGTAACATTACTGAAGTAGGGTCATGGTAATACGCCGTTAAATAAAATACACCTTTTATAATACAAGAATTACCAAATGTTGGCAGCGCATCGACAATTCCTTGAGTTTTTCGTATGTTTATAAGCATGATCACAAAAAAACCAAGAGCCAGAGGCGATCTGTCCTTTTTTATTATTAATACTAGATTAGATTACTAGATAATTAATACTAGTTATTATAATTACTAGATTCCTCAGCAATTTTATAACAGCCGCGATAACGAAATGCGTACTCTGTTATACGTTAATTGAGGATTCGAGTCGATATCGTACGCGGCCACATTACCACGTCACCGCTTAAGCTGACCCAGCAACAGTGAAAGGTATGCATCTCCGATAACAACTCGTTTCGTTCGTTGCCGCCGATCACAACTTGTAATCACGATAGTCTAACAAGTTACAACAGAGAGGTTAAGGACGACCCTCTTGTACCTTCTCTTATACCTGTAATTGAACAGTTCTTTTTAAAAAGGTTAGTGATGTATTCTAAGGAATAGATCTTAAAACAGTATCTACAAATTTAATGCCCGTGATGACAAACAAACGTATAAAGTGTCGCTGAATGAACGTAATGAGATATTGTAATAAACACCGGCCGGGGCCAGCGCAGTCGCAATGAATTGCATCTAGAGTGGCTACTGGTACGTGATAACCAATCAAAACAAATTAATACACCGATGTATACCAGTTCAGGTCCTAAAAGCTTACTATACGTTTGTGGTCGTTACTTTGGAAGTTCAATGGTATTTCTATAAACTTTGTCCAAAAGATAATACAATTTTTGATTATATACGCTCCAATTTTAAGACGCAGTACTGGTAATCTGGAAGTAGATTCGTATTTTCTAGGGTAAGAATTTAAATTAGACATTAGTCGAATTGGCTACTTTCTCTGCCGCCGAGCACGTATGTGACGTGCTCAAAAGATGTAATGAATTGGAAAGCATACATGTTTATAGACGAACTCATAAAACTCTATAGAATATCACAAAACATTGGTAGAGGAAATGTAAATACGAATTTGCTGGTATGGTACGAAATTGGGCCACGCCTGATCCCCGAGGAGTCTCATGGCAAGTTGTTTAACATGTCGCAATCGTCCACGAGGTTAGGTTAATTAGCTAATAACGCGGTTAAAACAATTGTTTGAGGGTTACGGATGGCAAGTAAGAGACGCTTGGAAATCCTTATAGTGTACCTAATTGATAATTTGATACAGCGAAGCACGAACAAGAAATTCCGATCAATGGCACACATCAGCTTTCAGCATGAGAAACTTGTCACATTTATATTCTACAAAAAGCACATCTGAATCGTCTACCATAACAGCTCATTCACGTTTTCTGTCAAGAGAAGAGATTTGAAAGTAAAACGCACCGACCGCTGTCTCAGTTACTATAAATTTTAGACATATAATGTCATGCGACCTGCGATTGATATTCTCATCAAATTGAATACATTAAACGTCAGGTGTTAGAGCACAGTACCACAATATTAAAACAGGCAGTATGCACTCGTACATTGATTGCCTACTAATGGTTTATAAGTAATCAAACATTTGGTACACCATTCAATTTGTTTGTATAAGTAAATTAAAGCAACAAACGCAGAAAAACCAGTAAATGTCGGTGTTCAGGTCACTGATAACATTTTTATCATGGCGACGCACGACTACACGAGCTCGACGTCACCCAACGTTCTATAACGGTGGGACTATACACAAACACACATTACTATTACAATTTTATGTAATAATACATACAAACGAACATGAGGATTATCACATCTAAGGGATAATTGTTACCCATCAAGTTACATGAAAGTTTCTTTTAAATGTTTGAATATCATTTGAAACATAACTGTTTTACGTTCATCTACCGTATTTTTCGATAATTAGAAAAAAAAAGAAAAACCCTAGAAGTAGGAGTTTGCAGCTAGTTATACATATAAATAGATATGTATGTATATCTGTTTAGATTGGAAAGTGTTGTTTTGAAAATATGTTCATAGTCTGTTGCTATCCCATGTATCACAAAGATAACACATTTCAAAAACGATATTTATCAATATTGTAAAGATAAAACTACATCTGTATTGTCAAATAAACAAACACATTGCTTGATAAATTTAGCTCCTAATGATTTGTTATCAATCATAAAACTAATTCTTATATGATGAATCTAGTTTCAAGTGGAATTGATAGAATTATCTAAATATGAGGCCGCCAACACACAAGGACACAGATTATTAGACAATCGGATCCTTTATAAGCCGAAGTTTTCCGACACTTCCAGTTGCATTTTCTAACACATTAGTTATATATATATTCCGTGCAATTTATCAGATTACAGAGATAAAACGCCGATAACTGTGGCGATAGATGACTTAAAAATCTGATCATATCAAATTGCCACATTGAATTCAAACCAAAGTAGCAATGGATCGAGTTTCACTGCGAAGCTATTTAATATTCAAATAATGACCAAAGACATATTATTATCATAGAATTTTAGGCTACCAGTAAGTTATCATTAATTGACAACACTGTAGAGAAATACTATCCCACAAATAGATGGCGCTCTAAGATACTAATATGCGTTTACACGCATTAATAACATAACAACATAACATATATACAAGAATTGCTCACTGTATATATTAAGATTTATATATAA
>JWHW01031574.1:10576-20581 GCA_000931545.1 Papilio glaucus | reverse complement strand
TTCTATCCTTAAACCGCCACATCTCAAAGTTATCGGTGTACTCTGCCTTTGTAGGAATTCCGTTGGATCGGATTCTTACGTATCTGATGAGCTTTTAATCTCCAGAAGTGGGAAGAGTGTCAGAGTTACAAATACAGATGCGGAAGGTCGTCTAGCGATGGCGGATGCACTTTTTAAACTTTCAGAAATGGCCAGCAACGCTCTAAATCCGCATCTTTACACGGTGGCAACATTAACTGGTCATGCTAGAGCTTGTTACGGGAACTATGTTGCTGCAATGGACAACCATAGTGCTAAAGCTACCAACCATTCAGCTAGACTTCAGTTTAGCGGTGGAAGGATGGCGGAAGGTATAGAAGTGTCTACGATCAGACCAGAAGACCTAACTGTGAATGTAGGCAAATGCAAGAGCGATGACCTGGTACAGTACGATACGGATGCTAAATGCCGCAATCATCAGCTCGCAGCTGGCTTTCTCATCAAAGTTGGGGGTCTGGAAGAGAAGAATATAAAATATACGCATCTGGATATAGCCGGGGCAGCTGGGATTCCACCTGAAGAGCCGTCGGCCATACCTGTTTTGACGCTTTGTCATGCACATAAAGTTTTACTGTGATAGACGGAATGTCTAGGGAGGTTTTATACAGCTGTACAACGGAAGAACACAAATTCCTGACCTGAAAATATACCTATACCAAAGTTGCATAATTTGGGCGCTAGAGGGCTTCGGAGATGACTTAGTTTTTAAGCATCCTGTTGTTTTTGAAATGTGTGTTTCTTAAATACAGAACTTTACTGTTTACTGGTCCAAAGGCGTGGATAAAAATAATGAAAACTTTTTAAATTATTTTAAAAAAATGTATTGTCGGCCAAAGAATGTGTGATCTTCCCTTGCGTAAGCCAGTTCTGGATACCTCTGTATCACGTATATATTGTAATCAACTATTGAAATCACTGTTTTTCTTTTAAATTAAATAACTAAGTAAATTTGATTGATTATGTTTTGCATAATACTTTTGAATATTGTTTTTTTGTAAAAGTGAGAAATACATGTTAAAAATTCTATTATAAAAATAAATCTAAGTATTATATATTTTTAGCAATTTTATGTGGAAAATGAAATTTTATAAAGGCAACTTTAATATTTACCTTCATTCTATTATCCTGACAAATTAAAAAAAAATAAATGTCAAAAAATTTTTCTTCAGCCATAACATTCATAATTTTTACTTTAAGTTTTTCATTTCTAATTTTGAAATAATTGAAAGCGATTACTTTGTATTTTTCTAATTTAAATATTGTCATATAACAGAAATAACTAATCGCTTGGTTTGATTTTTTTTTTAATTTGTCTGGCTGTAAAGATAATTAAAAAGAAATATAATTTTAAAACTATCACTATATTTTGTACATTTTGTTTAGAATTTATAAATTTATAAAAAATGATATAGTTGTTTCAATCATAATTTAGATTTACCCAATTCTATTTTATACTATACATATGTTATACTCATACAAAACAACCGGTCAAAAATGTTCCAAAGAGACAGCAACATTCACACATGTCAAATGGTGTGAAAAGGATAGAGTAATAAAAATAATAAGAAAAAAGAGGACAGCTAGTGTTTGTCACTAGCTTGTGTAAGCTAAAGAAAATATTGAAAAAATGTAAAATAATAATCGAACTGAAGACATCTGGACTCGAACCGGGGTTTTCATTGCCTGAAAACACGGAAATGACATTTTCTAAAAATGAATCCTAGATCGCTTTATTGCTCCCGAAGCCCCCTGCATACTATTTCTTTTTTTCATCATCATTCACCACCTTACTAAAAATTTATAAAAAAAGAGGGGAGTAACACCAGTGGATAAGGTACTTAACGAGTGTGGTACACACAAAACACACACACAAAAATTTATAAAAGTGTTATTATATAATTTTCGATGGGATTATTGAACTCTTTAATGATAATAATGCATTATCATTAAATTGTTAATGATAATGATATATTATCATTAAAATACGATAAGATTGAAAGTCAACTACAGTTAACATGGTTATATTAACGTTAAAACATTTAAATAATGTATGTGAAAAAATGGATCGTTAGATTTGTTTGTGTGTCTCTAGGTAGATATTTCATTTATTTCCCGGACAGCCGTAGCGGCGCACACATAGCTTCTTCAATAAACACTTGTTCAATTTAGGGTATCACTGACAGTCCACATGTAGAGCGTGTAAGGAGGAGAAGACGGCGTCGCACGTCATGCTAGACTGCCAGGGCTGTACAGGGCCAAGTATCTCGGCATGCCGGGATCGCTCCCGGAGTTGGTGGGCAGCATTAAGGGGTTACTGGGGCCCTTCAGTGAGTTGGGCTGGCTGGAGTGACCCATCCCGCCCACACGCAAAATAAAATAAACCGACTAAAAGCACAAAACTACTACTTGACGCGTGTCTTCTGTGAGGTCGTGGTATTTCACCGGCCGAGCCGACAGATTCATGCAACAGATGTTGTTGCGGACCACTGTTAAGAATTATATACGGAGAATAATGAAAAAAATTAAACCACATATAAAGGAATTGGTCATTTAACTAATTAAGCATATATTATATATTTACTAAGATGCGATGGAGTTATTCACGAAGGATGGCAAGCTCCCGCTAGAGCTGCGCCCTCTGCAGTACGACGTCAACAGCGTGACGCACTTCGGCGAGAGGGAGTTCAGCAAGAACGGACACAGGACTATCATATTCAAGGTAAAGAGGTATTCTTAATGCCAGTATTTGCTTTGTGGATTTACTGAAGCTTAAGGTCGCTATAATTTTTTTTCAATTAATGAAAAACTTTTCGTTGAGTAAGTGTTTACGCTAATGTGGCATTGTTGATAAATTTATCTGTTTTATGTTTATCCCCTCGTCTGTCCAATAAAGGTAGACAACGCATCTGCAACTCACTAGCTTGATGCAGGTGGTTTTGGCAAGCGGTCACTTATTATACATCGGCGGAACCGTTGGTGGTAGAAGCGCACCACATCCCATCCACCGTATTTGTATTCGGAAGCCACCAAATTTCTTAATCCGCTGTCTTCTGTGCGGTCATCTGAGGGCGGGGACGGAACAGGGTGACAATGCCGGCCGAGTGTCTCGCATTGGCTCGCAGTGACCTCAACCCGAAGTGGCGTGTCGCTGACACTGGTGTAGCTGGTGACCAAATCACCGGTGGCTATGGTCGGTGGTTCGTTTGCACCCCGCCTTAGTGACGGGAGAAAAAAATAATTTAATTAGGTACAAGAACATAATAATTAAAAAAAAAATTTTTCCGATATCAGGACGACACCATTCGCCAAAATCGAAACGGACTCTCCGATATTGATATAAGAAAGATAGAGATAATCTACGGTCCAGAATGTCAGAAGAGAGACAGGCAAGAGAAGATAGATATGTGCCAGAACTACCCAGGAGTTGCTAGAAGGAAACGAGACATAGAATTAAGTGTAATAGGTCCTAGCCTAAGAGTTAATCGAGATATTACAGCACCACCACCAAAGAACATAACTATAGATATAAATAACAGTTTAGATCATCTAGGCATTGAAAACGAAGTTAAAGAAGTCCTAGATAAAGTGTATTCGGTGACATCTCTCGCTTTAAAAAATGCTAGAGGGAAATATTGCAATGAGTCTGATTTTAATCTAAGATCGAACGCCAAAACTGATGCTAAAGCGTCCGATGTTTTAGGAATGGTTGAAATTGTCACTGAATATGCTAAATCTATAGCAGATCATGCTGTAGAGAATTTGACGGAATTCTGCGAGGCGTCCAATTCAATGGTCGACTACCATATAGCCAGATGCGGTCACTATGGGGGCTATATGTGTAAAACCTTTGTTAAATCTACAAAATTCGGGAATGTGCAATACTCTACGCAACATAGACCTCAATATCCTTTCTCTACAAAGCATTATAAAGAAATTAATAAGTATGAATCAAGAATATACAGAAGTGGCAATGAAACTGCTGAAATTCCTTCAGCAGTTAGACGTAAACGAGCCGTCGGTGCTGTTACTGAAAAAATACAAGTCACCAATAAGAAAGAAGATGTCACAAAGAAAGAAACCAAAACGACGGTAGTTGTGACAACTAAAAAGGTTTTGGCTACTGCGACGGAGTCGGTAGCTGCGAAAGTAACGCCAAAAATGGATAAAACGTTGAAAGATTTGAAAGCGGATATTAGAAGACGTTTCGGAGATTTTCGGTAAGAATTTAATCAGTTATACGTAACATTGTAATCAGTTAGTCACTTAGATTCCTATATAATCTAAAAAATAGTTACCAAAATTGCAAGTAATAATACTAATAGTCTTTCCAGGCAAGGCTATTCTAGTACCAGTTTAAATAGCCATACAGGATGTCCGGAAATGACTTGTATAGTCAGGGTTAAAAAAGGATCGTCGCCTGAAAGACGACATTCCCTTGCATAAGTAATACTGACACACACTGACAATTAAATAGAACATATTTGATTCGAACTTCATATTGACTAGTCGTGTTTACTATTTTGAACCTTGTTGTCATACCAAGTATAAGTTTATATGCAGTTGTCTGCTTAGTGCTTTAGTTTCATAAAGTACTAAGGGTCTACTACTTGATAAAGGAATGAATATGTAAACTAACGATGGCACGTAATAAGCTTTTGATTTGAATTTAATTCCTATGTACAAAGTTACTTAGTTTTGGCGCTAAAAAGGTCTAGAGAGCGCTTAAGGGAATTTTATCTATGTTTAAAGCTAAAGCCGTCTAGTAAAATAATATCGGCCAAGGAATTTGTAGTATTCCATAACGTGTACGACAGAAATCATGCCGAACATCCAGTGATTGTAACTATATTTTTAGTGTCCACAAACAGAAAAAGAACGAAAAACCAGAGATGTACGAATCCGAAATGTCATTGGAGTCCAAATCAAAAGAGAAAATGACAAAAAAGAAGCCCACTGCAAAAAATCGTCCGGCAAACAAGAAGAAATTGCCCAATAATTGGTAATAATTATCAATAAATATTTAATCAATATCAGTACATTTTCATTTAATCTTTTAAACCACAGATAACCGTGTATTTTTTATCTGCAACATTTCCTATCTATTCCACTGCTAAAAAAAGATTAATACATAAATATTTAATTTTGTTTTAAAAATGATGAATGATGATCTGATGTTGATTTATATTTTAACTAGATCTTCCTCAGACCAATATATTGGCTCGGATGCTGCCTTTATAAAAAATAACTGTAACAGAGGTTAGTTTGAGGTTGTACCAAGTGGCTTTCGGATAAAAATAAGTTCCCAGAAGCCTAAAATTATTGTGTTTTAAAAATAAATAATTAAGACAATTTATTACCAATGGTATTGGTAGGTATTTAGTTTTGCAGGGAGTTCGCCGAAAAATGTCATCACATACTTTCCCGCCAAAGTACGTATTACGTGACACGTCTTAAAAACAAACAACAAACAGATATATTTAAGACCACAACCCGGCTCCTTGCAATTTTTTTGTTGGTTATTTACAGATGTCACCGTAAAATCGTAAACATCTTTGGTTAATCTCACTAGTACTAGAAATTGAATGACAATTGTGATTAGCTTATAATTTTCCGTCTTATTATAATCATTATCGATTTGTCGCATCATGTTAAACGTAACAAACCTATTTCTTGATTTGATAAAAATATTTATAACCTATAATGTCCAATCTATCAAATCTAACCTTTAAATTAGTTTCATTTCATTCATTCACTATTTGCAATGTCAAGGCAAGATATCAGTTCACAATTTAACGACAGTTTATTATATTGCTAGTGTATAAACTTTTAACGAAGAATGTTTACAGTTTTATGGTGACATGGGGATGAGATGAAATGACGTATAGATTATTGATTTCCCTTTTCAAGGGCAAAAGAAACAACAGAGGGGCAAGAGAAACCTGAACTGAAAGCCATACCTAAAACTGTGCCACTTTCTAAGGGCAACAAGGAGTTTTATTCGGAACGACGTTGGCCCGACAATGTAGTGCCCTACTACATTAAAGATACACTAAAATGTAAGTTTTGTTTTATACTTCTTTAGGCGCGTTTGTGAATAATAATGAGAGTGATTTTAGAATTTTAAAAAGTAAGTTTACTAAAGGCCAAGTGCTTTGCGATCTTTCTCATAGATGCCGCTTAAACAACAGAAAAAAACAAACAGTTGCGCAACAAATGTGCTTGCATAGAGCAACGGCGGGGATGTAACAGGGAGGTGGGCGGCGGAGTCCGCGGTCCCCGATCAATATTTAACAGTGCAACTCGTGCTAATGTGATTAGGTGCACTCATACTTGTAAATAAATGATTATGATTATATAACAATTAAATTTATTTCCTTTTTCTTTATTGTCAACCCTGGCACATTTGCGACGCAATTAAAGGCGTTGCCCAACTGTATGTTTGTTTAAACTGTGGTCAAAGCAAGCGTGAGCTTGTGATCTAGTTCTAGATAGGTAGATATTATGGATTTTTTTTTCATTTAGATGGCGTTAGATAAAATTCTGGTGTCGCATTCCATACTAGTTTCGGTGTGCCGAAATTATTTTTTATTTGTTAAAGGTCAAATTTTAAAAATGTTAAACTGAACGAGCTTTAAAATTTATTGAAGTATGTTTGAAAAATCAGTGTTCGTGGAACATCCCTAGTTTAAGCTATAGAAATAAACGAGCTAAACGACAAGAACTGAATAATATTTGGTTATTGGGATCATTAATAAAATACCAAAGTATTAGAATTAAAAAAATTGTGTATGAACTTCGACGCGCTTTTGTTCGTCGTCCATCTTATCACGAGTTCACACTGTATGAAAAATCACATAAAATATATATTCATTTCAGTTTTTTTCAAAGAGAAAGATAGCGACATGTTTCTTGTGAATGTTTTCAGTAGTGTGAACACGATGTTAAGCGAAGTAAAGAACTTATTAGAATAAAATTAAGAGGAACTTAACTAAATTTTAGTGTGAAATACGTGTGCACAGTTGCTTGCAATTAAGTTACTTAAAATTAAGTTAATTACTGAACTAGTTAATAAAAAATAAAATAAAATTTGCTTATTTCAAATTAAAAATAAAATTTAATACTTCAATTAATTTAAAATACTAGAATTAATTTAAATATTTGCCCGAACTCATGCCGTCTATATGATCACGTGCACGCAGCCAGTGTTGCTGAATAGGGCAGTCAGGCTTATCACTAATTATTTTTAGAATGTTGTAATAAGTGTAAACGGATTGCTAGTTTTATATCGAGCTTACACTGGGTTCCCACGGCATTGTGCGCACGTTTTTTTTGCAGTATACGTCTTAACGAATAAATAGTGGAATATACATACGTTAATACTGCAAAAAAATGTTGAAAAAACTAATTTTTATAATTAACGAACTAACTTTAAAATCCAACACAACAATAAACATGCAGGACAAGGCCGTGTGAACCCAGCCTAAATAGCACGATTGTGATGTTGAGTATACATTTCAGAAAAAAAGAGATAAATATTCGTGAGATAAAACATTTTATAGCAACATTCATCATTCAACATCAATATAATAATATATAAATAATTAATTAATATATAATTTTTAAACGTGATATAATCGCTTATATCACGTTTAAAAAGAAAAAAATGGACCAGAGAGTTAAAAATGTTTTTTTTTATTCAGACGACCTGGATAAAGTAAGGGAGCGCCTGAATGAAGTGAATCAGATACTAAAAGCTAAAACCTGCGTACATATAAAAGAAATAACCGAAGGGGAGACAAGCAAGTATCAAGACTATCTGATCCTTGATCAAAGTCCTGATTATGTAACTGGAAGAGTTGGTGGCAAGCAGGTAAGAGTTTTAATTGTTCATGTTTACTTATTTGTGTTCACTTAATATCGGGTCAATAAAATGTTTTCCACCTAAGTCTAATAAAAAATTCTTTACGCATTTTGAAATATTAATAATCGTATTATTATAAAATTATAATATAATATTTAACTGTTAAATTATTTAATTTAAGCATTAATTAATGCAATTAAAATCAATCAACTAAATGAAAATAGCGCCATCTAGTATCTGATCAGGTAACCACATAGAGTGAAAAAGTCTGAAAGTTAAGATAGTTCGTTGATAACATTAACAAATGTGTAATAAAAAAGCGCCATCTAGTATCTGATTAGGTAACCACATAGAGTGAAAAAGTCTGAAAGTTGAGAGAGTTCGTTGATAACATATAACAAATGTGTAATAAAAAGTCGTCGAACAAGTTACACTAACCTTTATGTTGGGTGGTCGACCTTTAAAATATGAAGGAATACTTTGGACTTGTGTAATGTACAAGTTAGTAAGTAAATTACTCTCGAGACCCAGAAGAAACTAGTTCTGTTTTAAAATTAAAAAATCTCACCGTTCGGTCATAATTTTACGGCTACGACAAAGTAAATAAGCAAAATATTAATAGTATTAAAAAGAAAAAAGAAGGAAAGTATTTGTTATAAACTTTATATTAGTAAACTAAAAAAACCTCTGTATGTTATTTATTTATTAAATTACTTACAATCGTTACAGTATTACATAAATAATAAAAAGTGATAACAATTAAAAAGTTATTGTGGCAAACTACGGCAACTATGAAGAATTTACAAAGGTTTTTACATAGATGGCGCTGTAAGAAATTTAGATCGATCTGTTTCGAGGAATTATGTCTTCATTTACTGTTTGTATTGTATTTTACCACTTGGGCTACGGTCATAATAAATTCAGAAAATTCTAGAATACGCACGGCCTTCGTGGAATCTCCATTGAAAATGTTTCGTCAGTACATGATTAGCTTACTGAATCCTAATATCAATCTTAATTTAAAAGGTTAAGATCTGTTTTTCTTTAACCATTCGATTGATTATTAAATAAACGGCCAATTTGATAGACAAATAATAAATAATTCATAAAGTTAACAATATCATTTTAAATTTAAGATTTAAGATAATCAAGAGATGAGATTTAGAATTTTCGTAAAAGTTTCATCTTTACTGTACTGTTTACATCGTTTAAAAATTGAAATTACCCGATTTTAGTAATTCCTTGACCGTTAGAAAGCTACTTGGCTAAGCTAAAGGTTAGTACGGTAAAATATGTAAATGTAGCCTTTGTATTTTACTTTTATGTTACATGATAAATTTCTCAATTTTGAGATTTTAATTTTTCTCAAGTTTTTTTATTTATTTAGCTTACTTATAATCAATTTAGAGACCGTACTTGATCGGTTATTACTCCAGGAACGATTAGATTGTTATAATATAAATACTAGCTACTAGGATAACCTTTACTTATTGTTAATTAAAAATGATGATGGTGGGCATGAGACATTCCTGGTGCAAGAATAAATAAATAACAGTTCCTTATTTATCTTTGCTCCAGGATAATTATTTCGAACCTTTTGTTGTAAACAAATTTAAATATACAACAGAATGAAATCTCCACGTGATATCAACTAATTAACTCAGAAGTACTAAATGTATAGTACGGAAGTCTTATATTTAATTTTGTAGTATGTTTGTAAGTCCTCGGTAGTATAGTGGTAAGTATCCCCGCCTGTCACGCGGGAGACCGGGGTTCGATTCCCCGCCGGGGAGGCTTTTTGTATAATTCGAATATCACGTTTTTTATATTCCGTACTCGTTTTTGTACATTCAAAAGAAATACTTACAAATTTTTAATTAATGATCAATAATTCAAAATTTGGAATAAAATAATTATAAAGCCTATAATAATAGTTATTATATTATTTCTTATTTCACATAAGAATTCATACAATATATTACAAGCTTGGAAGCATAATTTTTTTTTAGATTCATGAATTCTTGTTGAATTACTTTAATTACTAATAATTACTAAATCCATACATATACAATAGACAACTGTTATTATTTTATCGTGTGAAGGAA